>OU026153.1:132373711-132526211 GCA_907269105.1 Volucella inanis
CACCTTTCTCATAATGGAGAGGTGAATTCTTCAATAAAAAGTACCTGTAATCCGCTACAGTGGTATGACCAAAGCCGTTGGTTTGCTGAAAACAACTTTTTATTTTTTTTTTTTTTTCGGTATTAAACATGCTAAGTAAGTATCTCAAATCAAGTTAGGTGAAACTCTACTCATAAAAGCATTACACCTACAGAAAAAGTAAGGTTCAGATATACGTAGTGCGCAAAAATATGAAGAAATAGAAGAAATAGTTAAATTCCATAACACTGATCTATGCCAAAGCATTGTACGTTATTCACTGTCTCATTTATTAAGGTGTGAAATTTTAATTTAATTTTGCTGGTCAATTAAAATTGTCTTGACTCTAAGCAAATAAAAGAATTTTAATTTAATATATGTAACTTACAGCTAATTTTTCTTAAGCCTCAATCATTTCTAAATATTTCACAAATCTTTTTTTAATTTTTCATATTTTTTTGGTATAGATGATTTTTTTTTTTTTTTTGTATTGATTAAATTTATTATACTTTCAGCTTGGATGTTTTTCGTTGGTTTATACTATTTGGCAAGCAAAATATCTTGACATTGTTTTAAGAAGTGATCCAGAACATCCGTTTCATTTCGATATTTTATGCTATTGGAATACAATTTACATCGCTGATATGGGCATATCTGTTTTCATTGTATGGGTCAAGGTTTTAAAATATTTCAAATTCAATGAAGCAATGCTACAATTTAGCGTGACTATTCAAAAGGTACATAAAGGAGTACACATATTTAATATTGCTTAGAACATAATACTGCTATCTTATTACTGTGCAGTGTGAGGAAGATTTATTTGGATTTGCAGTTATGTTCGGAATTGTATTTATTGCCTACGCTAATCTGTCAATGATAATATTTGGAACATTCAACGCTGATTTTCGAGATTTTTCAACCGCTCTTGTTACAATGATACGCATGGTTTTAGGTGACTTCAACTATGATGAAATGGATGAAGCTCATGATACATTAGGACTAATTTTTTTTCTGTCCTACATATTATTTGTGTTTTTTATTTTACTGGTATGTCAAAAACTAATTGTGTATAATTTGTAAGCATACATTATTATTTTTTTTTTTTCAGAACATTTTTTTGGCGATTTTGATTGACACATATTCGGAAACAAAAACTAGTGTAATGGGAATAAGAAATACCAAGTTTAGAGAATATATCGATTCTTTAATTGCAAAGTTACCAAAAACTATTTCTTTCTTCTGTGCCGGAAGGAAAACTAAAAATAACAACGATTTAGAAAAAGAACCAAAAGAATCGTTAAAAGATAAAATATTTCTACAAGAAGCGAAAAAGCTAGAGTCCGAAGCTGCAACCGCAAGGTAAGATATATGTTCATATACATAATTCTTCTTCATTTCATTCACAATACTTTTTGTGAGTCCATTAGATCTTTCTTTACATTATTTCTATATGGTTATATAAAGTTTCTATGCCTCTGCAACAAATTGAAATAATTTAAGCTTATGGTACTCAAAAATGTTGAAGTTTCATGTCAGTTTCAAGCCTGGAATAAAGATACCGATATTATTAATTAATATAAATTCGTTATATACGAGTATTAACGGTCTAAGCATTCTTTGCAGTGATAATTTGTGTGATAGCAAAAGTTATAACTTCGTGACGAATGATCTTCCCAAGATCACAGACATTCTTACCCTTGATTTTACTTTACAAAATGTGTAGTCCACCAAAAAGAGTATCGGCGAGATGGGTAATAACCAGATGTGAAAAATATTTAATTTCGATTTTTAATTTTTAAATTTTATTAACTGCAGCATTGTCTTATATTGAAATGATCCTCATCAAGTTCTGAACATAGTTGTGTCAAAAAATTTGTGGAAAAATCGACTTCAATATAATCTATCTAATATATAGTATATAAGTTAGAACTTGACGTCCTTCTTGTCATTAAAAGCGTCATTAAAAAGTGGTGATTTTGGCTTGGAAGACGATGAACGTCCTGGGCAGCCAAAAAAGTTTGAAGATAAAGAACTGGAAGCATTAATCTATGAAGATTTTTTCCAAACACAAGAAAAGCTCTCAGAATCTTTGGGTGTCACATTTCAAAACGTTTTAAAGCAGCTGGATATATTCAAAAGCAAGTAAATTGGGTTCCACATGAACTCAAGCCGAGAGGTCGAAAGGCGGTTTTGCATTTCCGAAATGCTGCTGGAACGCCACAAAAGGAAGTTATTTTTGCATCGGATTGTTACTGGTGATGAAAAATGGATCTATAACGACAACCCCAAGCGCAAGAAATCATACGTGAAACCCGGCCAACCAGCAACGGCAAAGCCGAATATCCATGGCGCGAAGGTAATGCTCTGTATTTGGTGTGATCAGATGGGTGTGCTGTATTATGAGCTGCTAAAACTGGGTGAAGCCATCAATGGACAACGCTACCAAACACAATTAATCCGTTTGAAGAGAGCAGTAGAAGAAAAACGCCCGGAATATGCGACCAGACACGAGGCAATAATTTTCCATCATGACAACGCTCGGCCCCATGTTGCTATTCCGGTTAAGAACTATTTAGAAAACAGTGGATGGGAAGTCTTACCCCACCCGCTGGCTTGATTCATTCTCGGCTGCCAAGCTGGTGCAGTTCTTTTGAGATGGGATCCACAAATTGCCAGAAAGATGGGAAAAAGTCATAGCTTCAGATGGGCAATACTTTGAATAATACTATTTTAAATGTTTTTCTTAAATAAACGTTAAAATTTTGAAAAAAAACCGCACGAATTAAAATATATACCCAATATATATTTTACTTCTTTTTCAATTCTTTAATTTAATGTTATACTTGATTTGAGAACTATGTCGTATTTCGAATATTATAAGCTTGTGAAGCAAACGTCTGACATGGCTTTTTTCTTCCACCACTAAAACTCTTACCATCCAATCCCTAACACACACGCGTTTCCCTAATTTCGACCTCAGAACTGGAGCTAAATATCCTAATTTCATCAGTTCTCACATTTTAAACCTTATTTCAGAAACCTTATCTGTTGCGACACGCAAACTCATTAACCACTCCCTCTTCTATTGACCCTCTTTCGCCACCCACTGTTAAATCAATGCAGCAAACTAGCAATACCACCGAATGTCACTCTGCGCTCTCTAGGCTTAGAGATAAAAATATACAATATATGACAATATATATCTATATCTCGCTTATCTGCACGATAGATCCGACTCGGTGTGATACGAGGGTAAAACAAAAATAAGCGTCATGGTTTCTATCCAGTAGTAAGGCCTCCCTACCCACGTTAATAGTCTCAGGAAACTTTATGTAAAGTATCACCTAAAAAGTTGCAGAGGATGTTGTCGCTCTTAGCCACTATTTACACTCTTAAAAATCTCACACCTCCAACGCAGTCGAGTTGACCACGATAAATTTTTTCGACCCTAAAATGTCATGCAAAATCCTACCTGTCACCCTCTACTACCAGAACCTAAGAGGACTGCGTTCTAAAACCCACGCCGTTTTCCGCCAATCTCATGCTCTCCCATTTGATATCTACGCTCTGACCGAAACTAATCTTATCCCCAACATAAAAAACCAGGAGTTATTTCCTCTTTCTTTTAATGTTTTTCCGGATTATGATCTCACACCCCCATGATTGAATCCCCTTGTAGAGGTGTCCTACTGGCTATTCATAACAGCCTGGACTCCTCTCTCGTTGGTAGGTGTGGTTAAAATACCACCTACTTGTAGATGCTTGTATGTTATGTGTTGTTACATTCTTCCGGTGCAACCTATCGAATCCTACCAACTTGCTATTGCAGGAATTGACAATTTGATCGACTTATCAGACTCGCTTGATGATATCATTATCTTCGGCGATTTTAATCTGCCTCAGCTGAAGCGGGCTCCATCTGAAGACCTATCTTTTTTCATCCCATCTTCTTAGGTTGGCTAACAGACTCTAGTCTATGCCAAGTCAGTGGCGTTTCCGACTATATGAAAAGGCGATTAGACCTTATCTTCACAACTGATCGCATGAACTCCTCAGTATTGCGTTGTCCCCTATCTCTTTCAACTATTCATAACTTTCATCCTCCACTTCTTCTCTCATTTTTCCACAACTTTCCCCTTCAGTTTCCTCCCCCCGCAGAACTATTTTCTTACAATTTTCACAAAGCTAATTTCCGAAAATCAATACCTATCTAAGCAGGGCTTCTTTTGAGTTTACCAATCTATCTCTGGTTGCTGCCATCTTCATTTTTTACAGAGAAATATTCAAATATGTCTCCCTTTATGTGCCTGCCATAAAACATCTTCTACATCTCCTCCTTGGTTTAATCGTAGATCGCTCTCTACGAAACAAAAGAAACAAGTTATGGGCGTTATTCTTTCGCACGCACTATTCTTCCGACTTTTCAAATTATTCAGATATACGTCTTCATTTCATTAAACTCTATAACTCTCTCTATTAACGCTACCTGAATAGTTCGCAAGTCAATCTCATAAATGACCCCAAGTCCTTTTTTAATTTGTCAATTGCAAAAGCAAGACTGATGGTTTCTAAACTTCGCTTTCTAAACCAAATCTTCAAGTGATTTTCCTACCATCGCAAACTTTTTGCTACATTTTTCAATCAATCTTTTGCCGACGTACCAGATCTTATTTCAACGATCTACCAAATTTATCCACTGGTCCCTTTCTCACTCAAAATTTCGATCCTGTAGTTATTGAAGAAAAGTTACTAAATCTTAATGATGAATTTGTACTTGGCCCAGACGGACTCCCGCTGTGTTTCTTAAAAAATGCTCTTCCAACCTGTCTCTACCCCTTTCCTCCCTACACAGGGAGGATCTCCACAGATTTGGAAGACCTCTTTTATAATCCCGATACACAAAAAGGCATTTAAACATGAAGTAACCAATTATCGTTCCATTGCTAAACTCTCTCATATACTGAAACTTTTTGAAATCATTCTATACAAAGCCTTAAGCTTCAAATGCAAACTTTTTATTTCACCCCGACAACATGGTTTTCTAAAAGGTAGATTAACAACCACAAATCTAGTTGAATTCGTGTCTTTTGCTCTCTCAGTCTTAGAAAATGGAAAAGAAATCGATGTTATCGCAACTGATTTCACTAAAGCGTTTGATAAGATATCTCATCAATTGATCCTCTCCAAATTGTCTGCTCTCGGTTTTGAGTCTCTCTTATTAAAATAGATATCTTCTTACCATGTAAACCGATATTATAGTATTCGGTTTAGATCCACCCTTTCTGTTTCATTCCTGGCCTCATCTGGAGTTCCACAAGGCAGTCATCTTGGCCCTCTTCTCTTAATTCTTTCTATCAACGATGTTGAGAGGGTCATTAAACACTCTTCCCGCTCCCTTTACGCTGACGACACAAGCTTTTTTAAAACTCTCTCTTCTTTTTTAAAAACTCTCTCGGTTTTCAATCTGGTGCCTCAAAAACTGCCTAGAACTTAATATAGCCAAATGTGAATCTATAACATTCTATCGTAAATGCAACCCGTCTCCTCCTCGACTTTATTTTCTCCATGGTCAACCAATTCTCCTGGTTCAGTCTTTTCAAGACCTTGGCATATTATTTGACTTTGAGCTTAACTTCCGTTCGCATATCGATAAGACGATCCTCAAAGCCAACTCATCACATCCGATTTGCTCTACGTGGTCTGCCGTGGAACAACCTTTTAATCTTACCTCCCTATCAGGAGCGCCTCAAACTTCTAAATATGAATTCGCTAGAAGAACGTAGAAATACTACTAACATTCTTTTAATTCATTGACTTCTCTCAGGTTCCATTGACTAGTGCATCCATTTTGAACTCCTTTTCCTTCAATATCAACCCCCGCAATCGACGTTGTCCTCGTCTCTCCTATATATCGGTCTACCGCACCTCTTATGGCTCCAGCGAACCAATCTCACGAATGCTCCGAACGGTTAACTCAAACCTCCCTTTTTGATTTCCACCTGAGCACTCCTCGTCTCAAACAAGATCTCCTCCATCACTTCCTTGGTCTTTCTGTTAATTTATAAGTTAGATTAAGCTTGTATTAAGCTAATAAAGGGGGCCTCAGCCCCACCAAAATTAAATTAAAACCACAATTAAGGTAATTATATTAATGTCAAAAAACAATTGGAAGGTATTATCTACACGCGTTCTTTAGAAGCAATACTGAACAATAGTAATTGGAGGTTCCACAATCACATAATATCAAATCCCATTGATTTCTGACTAATTGACATAAAAGAAGATGACTGGAAAACCTATTGTAGCAAAACAGTTCAGATAATTCGCTATAGGAAATACATAATCGACATTTGCCATAAGCGTTATGGCGTATTATAATACATAAAACCGTAATACATATGTAGGTTCTAAAGGTGTTAGACGAAATTGCACCTGCTACTAATTTTTCGCTTTCAGAATTGGACATTTTGATTATTGTATGTACACTTAGAGATGGTTGGGTGCTGTAAAAGTGCTGTAGGCACTGAGATGTGTCAACCTGGCAATATCTAGTGCTGTTACAATTTCTATACATCGATTGTGATTATTTTACCTCCAAGTGATAACCATCGGATACTGGTAGATGTCCACCCGGACTCGACTTTATAGCAGCACTACTAACGGGACAGCGGGTGAATACACCAGATGGAATAAACGGTGAAATAAATACTCAGAATCCATACGTTTAAATACGTTTATCCATACTCATCACATCTGTCCTACACCAACATAAACATGTCAAATCAATGTGGTAACACCGAATGTGCTTTCACGAATGATTCAAATGCTGACTTGGTGATTTGCAGAGGGTTATGTGAAAGATCTTTTCACGCTCTCTGTGTAGACCTAAGCAGAAGATCAATCATCTGTCTTAGAGATTACAAAAAATTTTTTTATTTTGCTGTGCTGAGTGTAAGGATGTTTAACCCTCCCATATTATGCTGGCCATCAAATGCCTAAGCAATTCCATAAATGATCTTGGTGCTGAACATAAACTGTTTTTTAAGAAAGTTCAATTAGAATTCGAAAACGTGACAAAACTCAAAAGAGTGTTGACGATCTGTATTGCAATTCAATTCTCCAGTCAATTCAGATCGCAATTACTTTAAGCAGCATTTTAAAATTACTGACACAAATCGTAAAAAAAATTCGGCCTGTAAACTCTTAAAGTTTAAAATATTCAGTGTTGATATTCCTTTAAAATATGAATGGCTTTTCCAGAACTCCACATCCGAATTATTAAAGCTGGACAAATTAACAATGAGGAAAATTAACCTAAAAAATGAAATCAACCAAAAGCCAATAACCTACAAGATGAACGCAAAGAAGATTAATTTCAAGACTACATCTAAGTCTAGTGTTGGGCCAACCCCCAAACATAATTCTGACCCAAATTGGAGTTTTAAGGTAGGAACATGCGACATACGACATACGATTTCAAGCGGTACGTTCCACAGCTTCTGTCCCTTCCTCCAATAATTATAAACTAAATAATCCATCGCACAAACGGATATCTTTTGTTCACCCATCTAAACCCTGTCCGAAAGAAAGCCAAACTGACTTACTTACTTGGCTTCTAATAAGTCCACCTAACCTACTTTCATTTATTCGCACCCCTTCAATCTGTCCCCTCGTATATATCAGATACAAGCCCAACAACTTTTATAGACCCTATGTTACTACCGAAGGTCAAAGTTACCAACGTTTTACGAAAACGTTCGCCTTTATCTAGCTAATCTACATAATAAGCCTGATTCCATTTACATTGACGGCACAACCAAAACAAATATAATGGTTTAAATTCAACAAGAAGGAAAGACCTACGTCAGATTTTCGTACGTTTTCACGAAGCCTTTAATATCACCGACGTTGCAAATGACCTCTTCTCTTATGCCACCCATGTTAGCTCAAAGCGACTCTGGCACCACCTTGGTATAACAAGGAATACGGTCAATACGAAATAAGAGAAACAAACTTTGGCACGCCTATCTTCGTACGCATTCTGAAGCGGATTTTAATAAATACCACCTTGTTTATGCCCAATTATCAGATTTATATGAATCACGGTATTCCAATTATTAAAGCCGCATGTATAATAGTCTTATTTCTGATTCCAAATGCTTTTTCCAGTTAATCAGCTCTAAAAAAAGTCGGGAAGTTATGCTTCTACTCGAAAGTTCAACAATTAATCGTCTGATGATCCGCAAAGAATAGAAAACTTATTTGCCCAATTCTTTAGCCAATCGTTTGCTTGCCACATCCAAAAGCCGGATTTACCTTATTTCTCAAACATGAACAGCTGTCCACAAATATCCTTTACTTCGTTGGATATCTCTATGGCATTAGTAGATGAAAAGATAGGTTATCTAAAAAGTGAATCTTCCACTGGACCTAGACCTATTGCGAAGCTCTCCACAATACCCAAGCTAATAATATATCAAGCTACCAACATGGATTTTTTAAGGGCAGGTCAACTACAACTTATCTCACTAAATTTCTATCAATTACTCTATGTGCGTTAGAATATGGCAAAGAAGTAGATATACCGATATCTATATATACCGACTTCATCAAAGCTTTCAATAAAATCTCGCTTAAAGTAATTCTGTTAATCTTAGCGCCCTTGGTTTTCTTTCAGATTTCGTTACGTGGATTTGCTTGCTCCTACTTAAATGATAGACATAGCAGTGTCCTGTTTAGGTCTACATTATCTAAACCTTTCAAAGCCACCTCGGGTGTTCCTCATCTCGGTCCCCTGTTATTTATATTAACAATTATTGATGTTGATACAATTCTTTTATCTCTATCTATGCTGACGACATCAAAATCTTCCGTCACATATCGTCTCCCTCTGACTGTTCTCTGTTGGAAGATGATCTCAATTGATTTACCACTTGGTGTCTTCATAATTTTCATGAGCTAAATGTTAACAAATATCAAGTTCTTACTTTTACTAGAAAACGTCACACAACTCCATCTCGTGCATATTTCATCAACAACGAGTCTGTTCCTACTATGACCGAAATACGCGATTTAGGCATTGACATATGACGACCCATATGTTTCTAAAGCACTCTACACCACATTTGTTACGCTCCTCCTCGAGTATGGAAGTCCAGTCTGGTCACCATATTAATCTGCGCAAATTGCACGTATAGAATCGGTATACGGTTCGCGCTACGGGGACTTCCTTGGTCTGACCTTTTCAATTTACCCCCCTATCATAATCTTCTGAAACTTATTAACTTGCAACCCCTTATTACATATCGAGAAGTTTGTGATATAGTTTTTGTCCATCAGCTCTTAAATAGTAACATTGACTCTGAGGGTCTCCTTGAACGCATCTCCTTAAATGTTAACCGACGTAATCTAAGAATTATACCTCTCTTTCGAATCAATTCCCACTGAACCAAATACGGACACCATGTCATTGTCATTGTCTCGAATGCTTCGCGAAGTGAACAAATCCCAGTCAATCTTTGACTATCACCTGAGCAAACACTCCCTTAAGATCGCCCTTTATTCACTTCGGTCTCTACTCCATTTCCACAGCTCTAGTTATTAAATGTTTGTTAGTTTCATAAGTATAGTATTTAGGTTCAATGCTTGTATTGAGCACAATAAAGCTGTCTGGGGTTGACCCGGGCCTAAATTAAATATAAATCAAACATAAGTCAGGGTATGTGGAAATAAAATGGTGGCGGATAAGCCCTTAATGAACCGCCAGGAGCACTCACATCTCCGAACAAGAGGTATCTACAATGGAGTTAGCACTAAAGACTGGGGTTGTGTCGCTGGGGTAACTGCCCGGCCATGGAAAATAAAGCTAAATTACGAAGTAACAACAAGCCTCGGATACAGATGAATCTACGGTTGCAAACCTCTGCGAACGAGGAGTGGAGTGTTAGGTCCTTTAATAGACCTCTTCTTCTGCCCATTCCTACATCCCGACGCTCATTTACAATGACATTCCAACTGTCAGCTCTTTGGACAAGGCCAATCTACTAGCTGCAAAATTTTTGGCCAGCTCAACACTCTCAGTGCCTGTCTCCGTATACACTTGATTGCGTAGAATCTTCAATGGGACAAATCTTGTTTAGTACCAAGAGTTCTTAAAGATCTTAACATTCACACATCCTTTGGTCCAAATGGTATATCTCTGCAGACTCCTGAAAATGTGTTTTTTCCTTGCTGGCAAAACCACTCCGTAAGCTTTTTCATCAATTCTGCTCTACAGAACTCTTTCCGAGCAGATGGAAAACAGTAATTGTCCAGGCTCGTCTTTCCAAGGTCATGGAAACACTGATAAGCTGTTAGCTCATGATATCATAAACATCAAAACTTTTTTCGTAGCAACAAGTTCACTGGTTACGTAATGGTAACCAATGGTTACACAGGCTCTTTTATCGAAAATGCGTGCTTTTGGGATCGACGACTCTCTTCTTCAATAGATTAGTCTGATATTCACAAACTAAATACTGATGTGCCCCAATGCACCGTTCTGGTACCGACACTCTTTTTAATTTTCATCAATGACCTTTTGTCTGCTACTTCTAATCCAATATATTCCTTTGCTGACGACAGTACAATAGTTTCTCTTTTTCATATTCGTTCCCTGGACTCTAGTCTCTGCTCTTCGGCTATACTCGTAGAACGGGAACGCAAGCGTTTGTTTAGCTCATTAAATTTTAATATTTACAGCGTTTATTTAATTTAATGCTTCCAAAGCACAATGATGTCTAATGATATTAAAGCGAAATTGAAACTTCCAGCCAATGTCCATGAATGGAACTTGCATCGTCGAAACCAAAAAACTTTCCAATCTCGGTATGTGTGTCAATGACAACTTAATTTGGAGTGACCAAATATTCGGTGTCGTCAAATATGATGCGAAATGTCTGCGATTCCTCAAATGATGTAAGAAATACTTACCCCCTCTGATCTGACCTCAATATACAATAAAAGGCATTTATCCGCCCGAAATTGGAGTACAATGCCCACATCTGGTTGGGTGCGCCCAAAACATCTCTGCACCTACTAGGTAGGATTGAAAACCGTGCAATAAAACTCATAGGTGATACTAATATCATTCACCAACTTAATTTCTCGTGTCTTACTCTGTTTTATCGCTATTTCTATCACCAGTGCTTTATAGAAATCGCCAGTAGCATTCCTTCCCTTCAAGCTTTTAACCGATACACCCGTCTCACTATGAATGCTAATCAGTATACCCGCAAGCCCATTTCCGGACATACTCTAAAATACCGTGATTCGTTCCAACGACATACAGCTCGCTTATGTCCTGCCTAACTCATTATTTTCTAGTCATTATAACCTCCAAACATTTGAAACCAACCTTCATGGGTACCTCTCTTTACATCCTCTCTTATTTTCCTTCGCCCGCGCTGTGTGCTAGCATTTTGAGTGTACATTAGTCCCTCGAGCGCCCGCAAATTATATAAAAAAGAACAAAAGAAGATGAAAAACCGCGATATTAAATATACTACGGCAATTGCTTTCGACGGCAAAAGCAGCACCTATTTGGATGAGGATTTGTTGTTAAAGGCAGACTTAGGTAAGAAGTCTTGAGTTTCCGATGGGCCAACATCGACTCGAACCACTGTTTCCAAGGTACGGTTGCGGATATTGCGAACATCGCAAATGCAAGCTAATACTGTAAAGCTCGACGTCGGACGGCTACAATCAAGAGTTCGGCAAATCCTTTTTCGCACAAGTCTCCCTTAATCTTTTCAAAGATCCTATGCCGCCAGCATCAAATGTAGAACACCAGAGCTAACCAAGATCCAAACAAAGCAGCGCTGCATAGAAGGACTAGAGCTACTTACTAGGTTTACGAGTAGAAGAGAAGAGACGAACATGAAGCGCGCTGTCGAGAAAATTAAGAGATGCTTCTCCAGGAATGGAATATGAAAGTTTTAGCAAATGGTAAAAAAGAAACGTCACAGGCACAAAGCCAAACTGAAGCCTGAGGAGGCGAATAAGGCGGCGATTCGCAGTCGATACTGAGGATTAGCAAAGATCATTCCTGTAGACTGCATAACGACGATGTCAGGTCGTCAGGTAGAATAGACCTTATTACTTGGATGATGTAGAACACAATTCCGTCCACCTGGATAAAGTGAAGATAGCCATATCTAAACTATGTTCAACAAAGTTGCTGAGGCTGACGGTTTGACTGCCGAACTCTTCAAATCTGCAGACGATAAATTAATAACAAGCATACGAAAGTATTCCCGATGAATTGAACCTCGGAATTGCATGGCTAATACTCGAGAAAGCATACCCTCTGAACTTCACCAGGTATAGAGGCATCAGTCTTCTTAACATCGCCTGCAAATCTTCTCTGCCGCATTATGTGAACGCCTGTAGCTTTTCGTCAAAAACTTGATTGGTTCATATTAATGTGGATTTAGGTCAAGAAAGTCCACCGTCGACCAAACATTCACACTACGGCAGATCTTAGAAAAACCATGAACTCCAAATCTATGTATATACACCACCTATATTAAGACCGCGTATAATAGCATCTACAGAAACGATTTATACAAAGCTATGTCTAGTTCAGACATTCCCGCCAAACTTGTCTGCTTCTGCAGGATGAGAATTGAGAATGTAATCTGCTCTTTCAACTCACCCAAACTTTTTATGCCAAAAGAGGATTTAGACAAGACAATTTGCTGTCATACGATTTTTATAACAATATTCTTGAATGAATAACGCAAAACTCAGGCGCGAACTCAAGAGGCACAATCTTTTAAAAGTCAGTCTAATTACCCGCACACGCCGACAATATTGAAATAATTGGATATTAGCACGGAAATCACATCAGTGGCGCTTTCGCGAGTATTGAACTGAAAACGGCGATGGAGGATTTAAGGGTTAATGAGGGCAAAACCAAATATACGAGTATGCTGTCAATGTCTCAGACAGAACTTTACCCTCGACGGATATAACTTAGAGGTAGATAAGGACTTTGTCTGCCTGGGCTGCTCTATCAATTTAGACAACAACACCAGCACTGAGATCAAATGAAGAATAATCCTTACCCTAAAAAGGTAATTGACTTACGAAGCCCTCTCTTAAACAACAAAAGTTACACTATATAAGACCCTAATAATCCTATTCCTGTCCTATGGCATGGATTTTATCAAAAGTGGGTGATTCTGCTTCTGGTTGTTTGGGGAGCAAAATTGTTTGAATGATTTTCGGTCCCGTCTGCATAGACGGTGAGGGGAGGAAGAGATATAACGACGAACAGTGCAGGCTGTACAGCGACATCGACTTACGATTAGCTAGAAGAGTGAAGGTGCAGCGACTGAGATACTTAGGTCATGTTGAGCGGATGAACACCAATCCGAAAAATCTAAGGCAGCTGGCTAAAGATCGAGCTATCTAGAGACGCTTGTTGGTTGAGGCCCAGGTCCACCATGGAATGGAGCGCCACCTTAAATAAAGTAAATAAATGCACACTTAGATTCCCTTTAAATCTAAAGGATGTTTTTTTTTAAAGATAAATACCACTCACAATTAAATAAATTCAATTTTTTTCACTAAAAGATATTTCACACGATAGAAAACAACACTTCTTTCCACCACTGTTTGATTACGATTTACGATTGATTTGTCTCCTTTATAGATTTTTCCCTTCTGCTTTTATCTGTCTCTTTGTATGGTCATTGTCTTCTTGTTATCGTCCCGTATTCGTATTCATTTGGCCCTCATGATCTCCTTTTACATTTCATATCTTCCGTGATATTGTATTCTGATTATTTTATATTTACAGCCGTGTCCTCAGTACACTCGCAAAGATCCAGAAAGTCGGAAAGTTTCATTCATTCCCGTCAATATTTTACAATAATAGGGTTAAACTAAGTACTCCTTGATTGTGAGTTTTTTAAAGTCTGTTGTACTCTATCTACATATTTGTACTAATTATTTGAATCACCATGATAAGCTTTCGTTAACGTCTGTATCTTATAGATTCTCTTTACCTGGACATTACCTCGAAGGACCTCCGTTGTAATTTGCACATGCTGTATGTTCTCACTTTTACAATACTCCTTGACACATTATTAACGTAAACCCCACATCTCAGTTTGATATAATTTGGCGTGGATTTCCAAAAATACTCGTCTGTGTCTTCAGTCGATCCATTACCTCGCTTGTTGACATACTTTTCGTTGGATGAAGCCACACGAATTTGGAAAATGCGTCGACCACCACTTTAACAATATCCACAACCTCGGCTGCTAAGCCTGGGATGAAGAACATAGTTTTTACCAATTCCAAAGTTTTTGTGATGGAAAAATGTCCTTGTTCGTGTGCTGCGCCAATTATTTCCTTTTACATAAATTTTTTTAACGAACTTAACACTCAAGTGGGTATGATAGCACTTATAATGTCTAAACATATATTAAGTTTTTTTTTTTTTGGAAAATGTGATAAAAAGGGAATGAAAGATGTTTGAGTTCAGTTGTTTTTTCGCTCCATGGGTGGCATCTAACATTTGTTGAGATACTAAATTCTTAGTGGAAGCTCTCTTGTCAACTCCTCATCTTACTTAAATTTTGTTAACTGGAAAAAAAAAAAAATTAATGTCTATCTGACGAAGTTGGAATTCGAACACCGAACATTATGATTTGGAAACCAGTCCACTACCACTTGGGCCACGGTCACCCACATAGCTGTTGGTACCACTACCAACTGGTTAACTGGGTCTTCAATAAAGTACCGGCTTTGATAAAAAATTCCTCATACTCTTCTCTTTAAAGAATCTTCCGCACTTTCCGTATTCATTAGTCTTTCATCTGTGCCTCTTTCAATCGATGGCTTGCTGAGTTTTCAATCATAAGACCTGACATTCAGCTCAGAACATCTACGCACTTCAGCTTTGATCCCGGTCGATGCTCTATGGTACGTAAAATAAACGGATGTCATCCTCACCAGCTTCATTTCGATGGATGACTGTATGGGTCTAACTGGTGTGTATATGTTTTTATGCTGAGTGTACACCTCAATTCTCTTCTTATTGCGTCACGTAGATGACTTTTAGGTCAGCGTCCACTTCGTTCTCGAACGTTTTCTCTTCGGCTGACAGACAAATAGTTCGCAATGCTTCGACTAATTCCTCTAGGTTGCTCACCAACTTGTCTCGGCTTCGCGCTGCTTTTACACCACTTTCGTGTGTGTACACCAATGCCAACACTGTAATTCCATGCATTGAAATGTCTAACTGTTCCTTTAACTGGCGAATATTGTTTGCCAGGTTCAACACTTCTCTGTCACGGCTACTATACGGTATTTCCCCTATAAAATATTCTATTAAACTTTCTTCACCTTAATCAATGGGACTCTCAATTTCCACTAACAAGTACTCTATGAAAGATTTGAAAAACCCTTTTTTTCTTATGACCGTTGTCGGTTTTCTGCCCAATTCTTTCTTCAAAGCGGACTTTAACGACTTCTAATTCTTAATTTCTAACTGACTGCGAATAAAAAATTTTGCTGCACCTGCACCTCGTCCCAATCTTTTGTTACTGCTTTGCTTTAAACTCCTGAACCCAGAGATTAATGACTGGATATTAAAAAAAAAAAAAAATCTTTTTGTTTTTTTTTAACTACACACAGACAAACAACGCAATATCGCCTTTAGAAAGTTGTTGTTTTTTTTTTAATTATAATTAATTGATTAAATTAATTAATTAAACAAGATTACTCCTGTATGGTTTCTTTCGTCTTTTGCGATTTTTTTTAGCCTTTGATGAGGCTTCCCGATATAATCCCGGATTTCCCTGGTTAATAAAACGCACAATTAAACGAAATTTATTTCAATAACTGATATTCCACACGATACACGTTTTGATGACGAGTGACGATTGATTTTTCTCCTTTGTGTTTTTGTCCCTTCTACTTTCGTTTGGGTCTCTGTACATCGCATAATCATTGTCTCCTTGGTATTGTCCCGTTTCTATTTGGCTCTGTTTGTTTTATATAGGGTGATTCATCGTGAGGTTTGATTTTCAATAGGATTTTTTGACAAAATGCCTTGTTATTTTTGTTCAGTATCGTTTGGCAATCATCATAAAAGACTCGCACTACAACAGCGTCTCCAAATTGTTTAGCTGTATTATGAAAATCAGCGTTTTGTGAGATATGTTTTAGATGTGATTCGAAGAACTTACGGTGCGTATAATCGACCTACTAAACCACTTTTGCCAATAACATTCTCAAATTTGAGTCCCAGTTTACATAAGTGGATGATACTCGACCGGTTAGACCACATCCAGCACGTAGTGAAGAGACGAATCGATTCGTCGTCGTTCTTAGCAGCTTGGCTTGGCGTATTCGACAACTTGTCGTATTTTACGTGAGGATCTCGGCCTAAAAGCTTACAAAATTCAACTTGTGCAAGAATTGAAGCCAGACGACTTGAATTTGCGTCATATTTTCAGTGAATGCGCTCTGGAAGAACTCAATGAAAATTTAGTGTTTTATCGTGAAATTTTGTTCAGTGATGAAGCCCACTTCTGGCTCAATGGATATGTTAATAAATAAAATTACCTGATGAGCAACCCGCAGAGTACCACGAGCTACCATTACATCCATTAAAAATAACGGTATGATGGAATCATTGGTCCATATGGTATTTCTTCAAAAATGAGGCAAATCAGAATGTTGTCGTCAATGGTAACCACTATCGCGCCACGTTAATGGACTCTGTGCTTCCTGGAATTCAAGAATATGGTCTCGGTGAGCTCTGGTTTCAACAAAACGGCGCTACGAGCCATACAGCGCGTGAAACAATGGACTTGTTAAAAAATCATTTTGGTGAGCACTTATTTTCACGTTTTGCTACGGTAAATTGGCAGCCTAGATCAAACGATATCACACCTTTGGACTATTTTCTCTAGGAATATGTAAAGTTCAAGATCTTCAGGAAGAAGCCAGCTACGATTGACGCTTTTAAGGCTAACATTACTCGTGTTATCCGCGAGATACCAGTCGCTATGCTCGAACGAGTCGCAAAAATTTGCCCCTCTGAATGGACCACCTCAGATATAGTCGTGGCCAACATTTACATGTGTGATGTACTAGTGATTACGTATATGTAGACATACACACCTGCACTCAGTAAGAACAAGACCGAATATTAGAGAGCATGATATACTAGGGCAGTCTGGTTCGCACCATATCGATGTATAATTCGCTTCTCAATTAAACAAGAAATAAAATATGTAACAATATGTGAACTTTTCTTTTATTTTATGATATATCACAACATGATATCATTTTCAAAGAGTAAATGCCATGAATTGTCTTTTTAATCGATAATAAAAATTTTAAGTTCGCTTTCAACATTATGTATTTTTTTTTTTACATTATAAATCAAACCTCACGATGAATCATCCTATATTAATTTTTTTACTTACGTTTTGTCAATTTAATTCTGGAGATCGTATGACTATCATCCCTTACTTGTTCATCGGATGATCACCGTCTGTTTCTTAACGTTTCTACACGTCGTTGCATGTATTATGTTAATTGTCGAACGTAGTACTCGTTCGTCTGTAGGTTTTAGTTTATCCCAATCCTACATGCAATGTAACTTTTTTGTACCATCTACCATATTAACAAACCATATAATTAATTACATACTAGTTAACGGGATTCAGCTCTTTCTTAAGTTTGGGATACTGCCATCTTCAATTTTCGAATTGAAGTGTGGTTTATAAATTGAAAATAAAATAAAAATTTTATATTTGATTAAGAAAGGAAATGTTAGTAAATACCTACATCGCATAGATTAGGATTATGAAAAAGGTATGGAATTGTCAATTGAACATCGTGTGTGCAGATTTGGCAATTTGGTGAGTTATTCTTTTGGATGTGGGGAGTATTACTGATAAAGTATTTCCCAGCTTAAGTCGTAAAAAACTTTTTATCATTCGATTTGATGTGTATGTTGGGTATATGGCCCGTAGCCCTTTAGAACTGAAAGCAGAACAATGATGAATACACTCTCTTCACTCGTCTTTGTTTCCTTTGCTTTAGATAATTTTCCTATATATAGTATATATGTATTCTTTTTTGCTGATAAAGTTAAGTACGAGAGGTTCCTGCAAGTTCATTTCCAGGGATATTTGCATGCTCGGGAGCGCAGATGAGCTTGAGAAAACTTTTGTAAGATATAAGTTTGTCACGTTAAGTTAAAAATATTGGATTTATACTATAGATATTTATCCAAACTCGTAAAACCCTTACAAAATGTAAAAACTTTTCATTAGTCACCCTCGCAAGTGAGCTGTTACAAATTGTATGAACAATTTTCTGCACCACGTATTCAACTTTACGCAACCAAAACGCGGCGCAAACTTGCGCAATTGGGTATGCGCATAGCTGTCGCACTCTTAAGTGCGTGCGTCCTCGTGTCGCTTAAAAGTATGGGAGACTGTAAATGCTAGGATGCTCTGTTATTTTATGAAAGGTCATGGTTTGGGGTTCCCTTTCTGTCGGGATGGATATTGGTATTATTGTTGTTTTAGAGCTTTTTCTGCCCTTCAGACTTGTTATCCTTAGAATTAGAATGCTGAGGAATATGTTCAATATTTTCGAATAGTACATTAGTTGATGTCATTCAACATTAGTTGAATAGTACATGATTTTATCTATTTCTAATTTTAGAGCATACAATATTTCCTTTACCGAGTTCTATTGTGTATATTGAGTTCATAATTTTTTCTTTTATTAATTTGGTCTTATATAGTAAACTTAATACTAATTCGTTTTCGAATGTTGTGTCCTTTTTTATTTGGTTAAGAATGTCATTAGTTATATTGGTTAGTTTATTTATTCTGTCGATGTATGCCTTGTTTATTAAAACCTGATTATTGTTGTTTTCTAATATGTTGTTAATTTTATCTACCATCATTGTATAATCGTGCTGGTCGGGATTTTTTGCGACCCATTTCCAGGCTGTACCAATGAAATTTATGGCTCTTTTTGATCTATGGATTTTGATATTGTTAATAAAATTGGTGGTATGTTCGAGTTCGTGTTCAAGGATGGGGAAAAATGGGTTTTTCCTGGGGATATGTTGGTACATGATGGATGAGGTTTTTGATACAAAATCTTCGTATGGGAGTATTTTAACGACATGGATAAATTTCAGATATCATGCTTGAATTTTCGCTGTTCCCTTTTTAAGCACGATTATCTCTGAATTAGAGTAATCGAGGATTCTCAGATCTGCACGCACCAATGAAATGATGTATCTGTGGGGATAAGAAGAATAATTTCAATTTTTAATATTTCCTTTATGAATTACTTTGCGGGATTCGGTTATTATGGGTTTTTGATTTGTTTTTTCTTGAAAACGAGGTGATAATTTAGAGCCTAATCGCTTGTTTATTTTAGTGTAAATAATGTCACCAGAGAAATAATCTTTTATTTTGTGTTTTTTCTTGTTGTGATACTTGAGATCAGTTTTTTTGCTTTTTCTGTAACTTTGGTATGTTTTCCAGTTACAGGGTATGTGTTGACAATTCTTCCAAAGAATACCTCAATGGGCTTCCTACCTGTTGTTGAGTGAATTGAGCAGTTATACTTATACACAGATCGGTCTAACAACTCTAAGAAGGATCTATGGATTTTATCAGTTTTTAAGCAGCGCATTATTTCTGAAAGCGTTGAATGAAAACGCTCGACTTGCCTGTTGACTGTACTAGCATATGGAAGGGTTTGCAATAAGAAACGGATAGAGGCTGCATTGAAGGATTTTTCATTGTCGAAGACTACAACTTTTGGGACGCCAAAAGCGAATAGGATTTGTCTCAGTTGTTCTCTTATGTCTTCTACAGCTCTTGACTTTAAGATCCTTACTTAGAGATATTTAGAAAATTTGTCTAATGCAGTTAGAACCAAATTTCCTTTAGTTGAGTAGATGTCCAAGTGTAAAATATGACCTGGATATTGAGGAATGGCTGTTGCTTTGAGCTCAGGCTTATAAGGATGACGGTCATATATGTGCTCTTAGCATATGCGACATTTTTTGACTATTTTATTAATTTTTGAGTTCATTTGGGGAAAGTAATAATTCTGAAGTAATTGTTATTTATTCTCGCGGGCATTGCTGTGTGCTCTTTTATGAATTTTTAGTATATGTTCTTCTTGTTCAGTTTAGCCTGTAATATCGATAACTTTTGTTTGTGTGAAACGAATTTCGTAATTTTTGAAATAAAGAGAGTATAACTTTTGGATGATTCCCATAGTTTCCTCTGTAGTCCCTCTGATTATTATTGTAGAAATCAGACATCTGTTAAAAATTGAAATAATATTTTCTTTAATATATTGAGGTTGCACAAAGGTATCCCTACGAAAACTTGGAAAAGGATATTGAAGTTGGTAGCTATCTTTTTCTCCAATTAATAAAATAAGTTGGTTTCGAAAAACATTAATAGGGATTTCTACTGCGGGGATAAGCTCGTGCGATGAACTCTCATCGCTATGTTGGGAAGCTGTAAGCGAATTGATTTGGGAATCAAGAGGTAGTCTGGAAAGGGCATCGGCAACAACATTAGCCTTATCTGGTTTATATATTATATATATTATATAATAACTCGTAGTTGTATTCCTCCAATGCTGCTTGCTAAGAGTGTATGTAAGTGGTTAATGATCTGCTAATATTTTAACTATTGCTGATCCGTACAGATAGTTTCTAAAGGCTTTCAAAGCCCATATACAGCCAGAAAAAGAAATTCATTTGCGGCATAGGCTTCTTCAGTTTTACTGAGCGTTCTAGAAATAAACATTATAGGCTTTTCTTCCTGTGATAGAACTGCTCCCAATGCATAATTCGAAGCGTCGGTAGTAAGTTCGAATTCTTTTTTATAATTGGGGTAGGTAAGAATGATGTCTTCTGATGGTAGAGTTTTTTTTCTAAAGGCTTCCATTGCGACCTCATTCAAATGGATACATTTTTTACTTGAAAAATTTTTTAACAGGCGTACATCTTCCCCTCTTAGAAGGGACGTTAAGGGTTTTGCCAGTTTAGCATAATCAAAAATGGCGTTAGTACCCAGATAAGCCTAGGAAAGAACGTAAGTCCTTTAGTACCGCGTTAACCTTTTCTGGGTTAGTCTTGATGCCATCGGCAGAGATTATTAACCCGAGAAATTCGACTGCTTTTTTGAAGAAATCGCATTTGTCAAGCTGAACCTTCATATTTGCAGATCCTAGGGTTTTAAAGATTATTTCGATATCTTTTAAATGTGTCTCTTCGTTTTTGCTGAATATACTGATATCATCTATATAATATAATTTAAAAAATTATATTGAATTCATATTTCCAGTTATTTACCGACAAGGCTGTTTTTTCGATGTGCTTTTTCTCTTGAAAAAGGACAATAACAGTAAATACGTTGTTTTGCCCTAGCTGTGCATGCACTTCGTTAATTTTCGGAATGGGGTACCGGTCAGCAGTAGTAATAGTGTTTAATTTAAGATAATCGATCACCAATCGAAATTTCTTCTTGCCAGAAGCATCTAATTTCTTAAGAACTATCCACACCGGTGAATTGTACGGTGATATCGAAGGTCTAATTATACCGTCATGAATAATTTTTTGGACTTGAGTTTTAACCTCATCTTTGAGGGCCATTGGGTATGGGTAGGATTTTGTGTAAGCAGGTCAATCTGATGAAGTTCGAATCTCACCTCTTACAACGGTCGTGTACGTCAATTTCTCATCGGGGTCATCAAACAATTTTAAATACCTACTTACGAGCGCCTTTATCAAATTTTTTTTGTTGTATTGTCATGTGTTCTGCTCTTAAGAATACGGTATTTACTGCCTGTGCAGCGAGCTGTTTAATTCGTATTTTAATATTGTCTCTGATGGTTATATAGCTATGCCGGCATATATTAAGGCTGATAGTTCTTTCACACTATCGTTACCGATGATCCCGTGAAATGATTTTAGGTGTGGCATGATTAGGGTCATTTAAGCCGAATATATTGACACAAGTGTGGTGGGTAATTTTTATATTTCCTCCAATGGAGTTCGCGTAGAATTGTTCATCATTAAGAATAGGATTTTTTACTATGGATGGCTAGATATAGTTCTTGTTAGATCCAGTGTCGATAAGGATTTTTAGCACTTCGCTACCGTCTGTTTTTACTCAATGTAAGCAACGAAGAGCTTGATAGCCTAAGAAATGTATGTCACTAAGTTCAGAAATTACTTCAGTGACATTTCCTTCAGTTTGTTCTTAAGCTAAGGGCTCTACGTAATCAATAAAATTTTGATCGTACTGTTGGATATCTATATTAAGGGCAGCATAGTACTGTTCTTGTTCCTATGTATATTTTGAACTGTATAGTTATCTTGAGTTGGGGGGTTATTTTCGGATGAAGTGTTTAAGTGAAAGGTTCTTTGTAGTTTACTTGGATAGTTAGGTTGTTGTGGCGTTGTATTAGGTCTCTTCGGCACAGGTGACCAATTCGTCTGTTGCTGTTGTGGTCTGTTGGCACAGTTTACATTCGCAGTTCCAATGGTGGATGTTTCATCACTTGATTGTAAATCCTGTGATTATTATTAAAGTGTTGCTGTCTGGGTTGCTGTGGATTATTGTTGAATGGGACTGTAACTGGTCTTTGGTTATTGCTTATACCTAGTTGAGGAAAATGCACAAGCTGTAGGAAAAACGGCATTTGATTGTTTGCTGAGTTATTACGATTCGGTCTTTCTGGAGGAAGTGCTGGAGGATTTGCATGAGACAATTTTATGAATGTACCTTGGTGACTTATAGCGTAGTTAGATCTAAAATTTTGGTTTTCTAATCTTAGGCACAAGTAGAGGGCCTGAGGGAGATCAACAAGTTCACGAATCCCGAGGAGTCTAGGTAAGTCTCCTTTGAGACCCCTTTCGTGGGTATCCAAAGCTTTATCCCTATAGGTTTTCGTGAGCAGAGAAAGTGATTCGGGACCAACATTCATGCAAGCGATCTAATTTTAAATAAGCGATAAATGAGAATACAATGCTTGGTAAAAACCTTGTACTGTATCGTTGCCAGGGAAGTCATCTGGTATTCCAGTGTTCCCAAATCGCGCTTATCTGCGCAGTGCATGGTCAGACAAGTAGAGATACACTCCCAGTCGTGGGGGGTATTATAGGATTCTAATGCGATGTCCGCATTTCCTATAGTTTTATTTCTGATGACATTTAAAATGCCGAAATATTTGGGAGTACCTTTTACAGGTTCGTACAGGCAAATGATTCTGTCCACCCTCTTTTTCCAATAGCTGAACTCCCCTGGCTGGTCAGAGAAATCTCTTAAGCACCTTACTACGTCTGGGACCTTGTCGAGGTCTCCTAGATTAGCTTTATGTTGAGGATCGATGATTTCATCAACTCCGCGAATTCTATCTGAGTTTAGATTTATAATGCCTTCAATAATGTCCCTTCCTTCGTTATTTAGGACTTGGTTGACTATAGATACTATGAGGCTTTGTAGGTCTGGATGAGCTTGGGGTAGATTTAAATTTGATGGGTTAGGTGGTGGATTTGGCTGGTTAAGGACCGGGGGCCTGATTAAATTGTTTTGGTTAGCCATCATTTTTAATTTTGTATATCAGCAGTAATTGAAAAATGAAAAAATTTGTTTTGTGGTACCTCTTAGGGACCCTTTCGTAATTCTCCTTATTTAAGATAATTGTCACAGTTCTTATTTTTCGCGAAAATGTTACGTTTTTTCCGCGATGACCACTAGTGCCGGATTTTTAGCTGTGTAGTGCCGCTTGGGGACTTTTTTTTTATTCTGCGATTAAATTTTTTTTCGCGCACTTCTTAAGGGCGTACCTTCAAGTAATTTTAAGACCGAACACTAGTGCTCTCTGTTCGGGTGCCAGTTAAATTATTGAGTACAAGTTTAAATAAAATAAATCAAATTGTATTACTCAAGGTTACACTTAGAACTAACTAACAATATTTCTGATAATAAGAATTATACCTAGGTAGAAGTTTTGATGTGGGAACGAATTTTGCATTGTTTCTCACGTTGTTGCAATTTTATGCTGGGGATTTAGTTTTGGGTTTCGCCTGGAAGCTTAGGATTAAGTTGCGTAGGTGTTCCAATTATGATTTGATATGTGATGCTATTGTTTGTTTGCGTATTTTTCTAAAGAGTGCGCATAGTTGTCGTTAACTTATACAAAATGCAATTTAAGCCATATTTTTTTTTTTTAATATAAAACAAAACCCATGGCTCAAACTGATAATAATAAAACGAAGGAACGTAGTTCTTTTCGCTTTTTCTTTGATTCTTAATGTAAAAACCTAAATTTATTCAAAGTTTTTTAAGTGCGTCGCCTGCTGTATAACTTTACATATATTACATTCATCTAATTTTATTTTGTTTTGTATTTTCAATGAAAATAATGTCGTCTTCTCGAATCTCTATTCTCAGTATGCTCACACAGAAACATGCACACGCTCGGATTTGTATATAAGAGAAAGAGAAAGGGAAATAAAGAGACCGCATAAATACTTAGCCGCGCCGGTCCTCCTTCTCTAATCCCGATGCTCAGGCAGACGAACACTTCCACTCGTATCGTAGAAAGAGACAGAAAAAGAGGCAAGTGGACGGGTACTTCCGTTACGCTTTTCAGTATGACGATATCTACCAGAAAGGTTCCCTCTGCAAGCCGCGTAAAGGAACTTCGTTAAAATAAATCTAATTTGCTGAGCAATAGTGTTCGATTAAATGCAATGACTATAATCGTTATTAAACCGATTTGAATACCTATTTGGAACGCATCGTACCACGTAGCGTTTTCATACGAGCAAATGACGTAAAAAATTATAGCAAATCTAAAACCTAATAATATTTATTTTTATTCCAAACGAACTTCAATTACACAACTTATTAACTAACTTAGTGACAATTTGTCACTCCCTTATATCTATTCGTATCCTTTTTTACTGAGAATTTCAGATTTCTTCTTTTTCTAGTTAGATTTACTATTAAAATGAATATGACGACTATAATTATGAAGATAGATGAGTTAGCGGTGTAATTAATATTCTTACGAAATAAAACCGACTTAATATGTTCTAAGTTCACAAACTTTTAATTGCTAAATTTAATTGTTTCGTAAAATTATATGTAAAATATGTTATATATAGTATGTTCGGTATAAAAGAATCGTAAATTCGAAATTCTTGTTGCTAAATTTTTCATTTAATATTTCAATTGTAAAGTTATTTATGGTAATTTATATTTTTCTATCGTCACATTGGTTTATTATCGATGCATTTCTCATCTTCTTATATATAACAGTACTATCATATAATTTCTGAACTTCTATTTCATGATTCTTAATGGTTTTAGTTCATCTATGTACTGGATCTTATTATCGTATTCGAATTTTGTTTCATTCAATTCTATTACAAATTGGTCATTCATTATTACTTTTAAATTATTTTCATTGGGAACGGCTGCTATTAATTTGTAGTCGACTAATTTACAGGAGTTCGGATTTTTTAACGCTTAAATCAGTCTGTCTTTGTTATACTTTGGTAATCCTACTCTTGAATTTTTTAGTTTGTAAACGTCTAGTTCTGCTTCTCTAATTTCTACAGCTGTTAACATACTTGGATGTACTAATCCTTGTTTAACTAATGCTACACTGTCTAGGATTTGGTCAAGACTTTCTTCTAATATCTTCAATTTTAGTATCTGATCTGTTTTGAGCTGTTGCGTTATTAGTCGTTTTTCGTTATTTGTTAGTTCTTCGTATGTTTGTCCTAATTGCATTTTATCTGTTTCTATTATGTTTTTAAGATTGGCTATTGTTTCGTTAAAAGGCGTGTTTTTTTTTAATTTATCTATTTCAATTATTGATTGCGTTATAATTATTTTCTTCAATAACTTTCATATGGTCTGTTATTTCTAGTCGACCATTGTCATCCATATTACCGAATATCCCTTTTTGAGTTGTACCTATAATGTTTATTAATCCTCTCTTTGACTTAAGTTTTTACTTAATTATATTGCTGTTATTTTTGCATAAATTATCTCTAACTCTTTCCCTATCGCTATGTCGTTGCCTACCTGTAGGGTTTGTATATTATCTTTGTAAGATTGTTTACTTAGGTAACACAAAACACTTTTATTTTCTAGGGGTTAAAATTATATATTTACATTTACTTTATATAACTGATAAAATATGAGTGTAAGAATTTGTTTGTTGCAAGAACTGCCACGATGAGAAGCCGGAAAACAACTGCCCTCATCCTTCGAGTGCGTCCTTTTTATATCCTGTCTCTCATATTCCTCCGTGACAGTGTTGCTGATTGCCCACAATTCGGCCATCCTGCTACGCATTCGCCTCGAATGCCTCCAAAAGGTTGTCGTTGTCAAGACTGGTCGGTCATGGCTTCATAAATTCAGCACACGTACTTGTATGTTTCGGACCTTCGTTGTAACCTCTTTTTATTACATCGTAAGTATTATTCGGCTTAACTTTCGTAACTTCATACGGCCCTAAGTACTTTGGCCTTAGTTTCAATCCACTTCCAAGCTGAGTCCTTTTGATGGCTACTACATCACCTTCCCTATATTTTGTGGCTGGCTTTCGTCGAAGATTATAAGTTTTCCTGTTCTCGTTTTGAGCCTTTATTATTTGTTTCTTAGCACTTTTTCTTAGCTCGTCCCTCTTATTGTTATAACTCGAGATTATTTCCTCCTTTATCAGCTCCTTAATGAGAATGTCTTCTTTGGTGCGCATTCTTATTCCGACAAGTACCTCAAATGGTGTCAAACTGGTACTTCGGTTAAAGGTTGAGTTGATGGTTTTCTGAATATGTTCGATAAACTTGTACCACTTAGTTGGATCTTCGATACTCAGTTTAGACAACACGGGTATGATGATGCTATTGAGGCGTTCGACCTGCCCATTTGCGCGTGGTAAACCGGTAGTCATTTTGATGTGTTTGATGTTCTCCAGCCTACAGTATTCTCGAAAATTATTCGAAGTAAAAGCGGATCCTCGATCTGAGATGATTTGAACCGGATTGCCAAATGTAGATGATGTAGACTTCGTGGGATACAACCAACAGAACTTCGTGAAGGAGACGATAAGGACAAAGATATGGCGATACATTTTGCTTGTTGATTCCAAGGGACCAAGATGATCGATGTGGTATGTGTGAAGTGGCTCTGCTTCTTTATGTGTTGGATGTAGTTCTCCTTCTTGTTTGCCTTGCTTTTTCATCAAGTTTGGGTATAAAATATTCTTTATTAATTAACTCTATCGTTTTCTTAACGGCGAAGTGTCCTTTTTCGTGTGAGCGTCTTATTATTTCCATCTGCATGCCTCGTGGCATGTAATGGCAGTTTCATCTTTCAATATTAAATGCATTACGACATTTGTTGTTTTGATCTTATTTGGGCGATAGTTTTGAATCAACTCAGTCACATGTGACACCATATGTTGACAATGCTACCAAACACAATTAATCCGTTTGAAGGGAGCAGTAGCCGGAAAACGCCCGGAATATGCGACCAGACACGAGGCAATAATTTTCCATCATGACAACGCTCGCCCCACGTTGCTATTCCAGCCCAGACCTTGCCCCTTCTGACTACCATTTGTTTCGGTCGATGCAGAACGCACTCACTAAAATACGGTTCACATCAAAGCAGAATATCAAAAATTGGCTTAATTCATTCTTGGCTGCCAAGCCGGCGCAGTTCGTTTGGGATGGAATCCACAAATTGCCAGAAAGATGGGAAAAAGTCATAGCTTTAGATGGGCAATACTTTGAATAATACTATTGTACATGTTTTTCTTAAATAAACGTTCAAATTTTGAAAAAAAAAACCGCACGAATGAAAACATATACCTGCAATGACATGCAATATTAAATTAAATTTTTCGGAATCAATTTCGGCTTCTTGTTCAAAATGGCCTAAAGGTTTTATTTTATTCTCATTTTTATTCCGCCCAAGCCCGACAAGATAAAAATTGGATTGTGAAAGCTTCGGCATATTTAAATATTTATAGATTTTTTCAGTTATTATATTGAATTTGCTGCCTGTGTCAAATAGAGCTAACCACTTCCTATCTCCAATTTTTACTTCCTTGTTCATTATGTCATCGTTAGAATGTAGAATCTGCATGTTGCTTTTGGTATTGTCAACACATATCTCTAGTAATGTGGCCAAACTTATTGCATTAGAAGCATTTGACACCCATTTCTTTATCTCTGCAGTTTATGGATTTATGCCCTTTTACGCCACAATTAAAACACTGTATTTCGAATTTCTTTTCACTTTTAGCAAAATCTTTTTAGGGATTTCTTATTTCATTTTTTGGTTTAGCTTTTTCTTGAATAGTTTCGTAACATCTTAGTTTGTCTTTAAAATCTCTAATATTTTTAGAACCGTACAAAATAACTATTTATATTCGAATCTGTTATTCCGTTATGTATAAGAGCATCTTCTTCGACATTTTCCCGAGAGGCTATATCTTTCATATGCAGGAAATACTCTTGGACACTTTCATCTTTTTGCTTCTTTCTTTCTTGGAAATCATCCCAATACATAATTGAAGCGATTTCTTCAAATTCACTTACCCACATTTCCACGGATATTTTCCCGTTTCCATCGAAAGGGTCTTATAGAGTCCTCTATGTCCCTGAAGTTAATCGCAAATCTGGAAATCGGCAGTATATCACTTTTAACAGCTGCATGCATTCCTTTTTGCTGTATACACTTTTTCTGTTGATTGAGAAATTTGCTTATGTGCTTGTTTTATTGATTTTAATTCCCTAGCCCTGAAGGTTGCTTTTATGAATTTGATCTGTTTATCATGTCCAAAAAGTTCTATTAGTAATTGTTGGATTTTATTAAATTCGTAATATGGGAGCTCCGTGTAAATTCCAGTCAGTCCTGATTTTATAAACATTCTGAGCACGTCTATCCAATAATTCCTATCTTTAGTACATGACTATGATTAATATTATGACAATATTATACGTCTGTTATATAGTATTTTTATTTCTTTATCAGAGTCGTTGGTTAATATTAGTTGTGTTTTATACTTGTTTACTGTGGTTTCCTTTATTGGTATATGGTCGTGTTGTTGTTCCTCTTGCGAATGTAAAGTTGCATTATCTGACAGGTTATTAACTGAAAACTGAAAAACTGAAAAATTTTCTTCTGGTATTCTGCTGAGAAAATCTGCAATCTTATTTGATTTTCCTCTTAAGTATTCAATGTCATACTGGTACTCTTGCAACTGCAACAACCACCGCTGAGTGCGTTGGCTAAATTCTTTACCAGTGTATTATTTATTGAGATACTTAATTGGTAAATGATCTGTTATAATTTTAAATCTTCTACCCCACAAATAAGGTCTTTAATATGTAACTGCCCACACAATTGTTAAAAATTCTTTATCCGTACCGGAGTATTTTTATTTTTTTTTTTTCATGATCGTGTAATGATCTTGAAGTAGCACACTTGTTGACTTTCCTGTATTAGTATTGCGCCTATAGCGTAATTGCTTGCATCTGTAAAAAGGGTACATGTTTTTCCGAAGTTGGGGAATTTTAGTATTAGGTGCTTAATTATATTCAACTTAAGCGTTTCAAAAGCCTGGATGTATCCGGGATTAATAATATTGACCTAAATGTTTTTCTTCAAATATTTGATCATTGGATGAGCTCATCTGGCATAGTCTTTGACAAACTCCCTATAGTAACCTGTTAGTGCCTAAAAATGATCTTATTTGTTTTTCTGAGTATTCTTCTATACATTTAATTTTATTGGGTTTAGGTCTCATCCCTTCTGCTGTTAGTACGTGTCCTAAAAATTTCGTATTTCTTTTCATAAATGAACATTTATCAAACTGTATTTTCAAATTGTGTTCTGATAATTTATTAAAAATTAATGATAATGACTGCAAATGTTCTTTTAAGCTTGTTGAGAAAATTAGGATGTCGTCTAAGTAGACAGCACAAATTTTGTTGATATAATCACGAAGTATCTCATTCATACAACCCATTGGGTGTTACGAACGCAGTTTTTGCGATATCCGCGGGATGCTTAATTTGATGATACCCCTTGGCGAGGTCTACTGATGAAAAATATTGTGCTCTGCCCAGCTTGTCGAGAATAATCTCTATGTTAGGAAGAGGGTATTTGTCAACGACAGTTATCTCATTTAATCTCCTATAATGTACGCAGAGACGGAATTTTTGTTGTCCCGAGTTGTCTAACTTCTTAGCTTCTACAACTATTGGGGATGCATATCTACTATGGGATTTTCGTATTATGCCTTGCTTTTCCATTTCTTCTACCTGTTGCCTAACTTCCTCTTCATGTTTTGGGGGTAACCTGTAAAGTTTAGCGTGTATTAACTGATCAACTTTTGTTTTATTTTCGTGTGTAATAGTATCTGTGTTTGTTAACTGATCACCTTCGTGATACACTAAACGACAAAATGGTGTTCATAATTTTTCCATTCCTTGTTTTTCTTCCTCATTCCAGTGACTTAAATTTATTTCTTTTCCACTTCCAATAAGTTCAAAACAATCAAACGTTGCTTTGTTTTCTTTGGAGTAAATTGGAATTCGCGTATTATTATTATTATTAATACAAGTATTTTATTGTCAAAATCAAGAGTCTTAACAATTTTGCTTAACAAATCCATACCTATTAGTATGCCATACGCTTTTTCTCTAAGTCACTCTTAGAGATGCAGCTTAACCCTTATACGCTATTTCCCTCAGTTAAAAGAGGAGTGGGGATCCAAAAAAATGGATAACGCTATATTTGACAATCAATAACAGGACACTTTACAACACTATTGGGAAAAATATGATCCACTATCCATATAGCTGCAGCAATCCTAAATCTTCTTGCACTAGAAGGCTACCGCATAAGAGTGAGAGTTTCAAAACTAAATTTTTTTCCTAATTTTAAGCTTCCCACGCATATTCAAACTCCCCCAACGTGCCTCTTTCGACGTACACCCTACCTCTCAAACTGCCGAACAACTCAAACCCCCAACACACACACGCCTTTCTCTAACTTCAACTTCAGAACTGGAGCTAAGTATCCTTACTTCATCAATTCTCACATTTAAATAGCCACTTCAAACTTTTTTCTTTAATCACTCCCTCTTCTAATCACCCGCTTTAGCCACCTACTTTTTAATTAACTCAGTAAACTAGCGATACCATCGAATCTCGCTACGCGTTCTCTGGGCTTAGGTATAAAAAGATATACCCAAAACGTTGCAGACGATCTTAGCGCTCTTCGCCACTATGTACGCTCTAAAATGATCTCTTGCCTCGAACAGTCGACTTGACCACAATAAATTTTTTCAAACCTTAAGAGTCATGCAAAAACCTTCTTCTCACCTTCTATTACCAGAAAATAAGACGACTCCGTTCTACAGCCCACTCCGTTTTGCAATAATTCCATGCTCTCCCATTTGATATTCACGCTCTTACTGAAATTAATGTTATCCGCAACATAAAAAAATAGGAGTTATTCCCTCTTTAATGTTTTTGGGGATGATAATCGCACACCGCCTTTGCGGTGCTGTCCTACTGGACATCTATTTATATATATAAATACATAGGTATATCTATATCCTTATCTTTTTCAACTATTGATAACTTTCATCCTCTACTTTTTCTTTCATTTTTCCACAACTATCTGCTCCAACCACATTCCCCGGAAATTGTTACCTCTAACAATTTTCATAAAGCTAATGTCCGCAAATTAATACCTACTTAAGCAGGTCTTCTTTCGAGTTTACCAATCTATCTTTGGTCGCTGCCCTCTCTTTTTTACAGAGAAATTTTCAAATTTGTCAATTGCAAAAATAAAACCGATGGTTATCTTTCTTCCCTCACTTTCGAAAACAAATCTTTTTTTGGAAGACCTCTTTTATAATCCCGATACACAAAAAGGGACCTAAGCATGAACTACCAATTATCATACCATTGCTTAACTCTCTCATATACCCAAACTCTTTGAAAGCCTTAAGCTTCAAACGCAAGCCCCGATAACATGGTTTTCTAAAAGGCACATCAACTACCACAAACCTAGTCGAATTCGTGTCTTTTGCTCTCGCTGCCTTAGAAAATGGCCAAGAAATCGATCACAACTTCAAATTGTCTGCTCCCGGCTTTGAACATCTTTTATTAAAATGGATTTTTTCTTACCTGATAAATCTATTTTAAAGTGTTCGGCTTAGGCCCGCCCTTTCTGTTCCATTTCTGGCAGCATTGGGAGTTCCACATGGCAGCCATCTTGGTCCTCTTCTTTTCATTCTTACTATTAACGATGTTGAGAAAGTCATTAAACGCTCTTCCCTCTCCCTTTACGCTGACGACAAAAAATTTTGATCTCCCCATAACTCTGCCCTTCTTCAAGAAAACCTTTGATAGGTTTTCAATCTAGTACCTTAAAAACTGCCTGGAACTTAATATAGCCAAATGCCAATCTATAACTTTCTCACGTAAATGCGACCCGTCTCCTCCTTGAATTTATTTTCTTTATAGTCAACCAATTTCCATGCTTCATCCGTTCAAGAACTTGGCATATTATTCGACTTTAAGCTTAATTTTCGTTCGCACATCGTAAGGGTGCTCCTTAAAGCCGGTTCATCACTTGGCTTTATTAAACTGTGATCCCAAGAATTTTCCAACCCGTATGTAGCCAGATCTCTCTATGTTACCTTTGTTCGACCCCTGTTGATTTTCCTTTCACCGAGTTCATGTTTCAGAAATCGAGGGTATTCGACGTCGACTCCTCCAATTTGCTCTCCGCCCTATTCCTCTATTTTGTCAAAATATATTTGTTAAATATTTAGAAAATATATCTGTAATTACAGTACCAAAGGCAGTGACACAACTATTTTTAACACAAATTCTATAGATAAAGTATACATAAAGATAAAGTCCGCTCGTTATGTCAGGAACAACGAAGCTGTGTGGCGGCTTTTAGGTTTTCCGTTATAGATAACGGTAAAAGGATGTATTTTATTTTTGGTGTTAAATAAGGAGATCTTTTGGGTAGAGTCTATAAGGTGCATTTCCGCAACAATGAATGCTTCTGCTTGAGAATGTGCACAAGTAGCACTATGTGTTCATCTTCTAATCACAGTCGTTTAGGAAGGATCTAATCAGCTCTCTGCCATTTTTTTTCAATTTTGACACCGGTTTATTCATAGAAATCTAACTTTCCCTAACCGATAGGGAAAAGTGTTTCTCTGACGATTTTTTTGGCAAAGACTTTAGTAAAAAAGAAATCCTTTCGTAATAAATTATTTGAATAATCGGAAAAATGGTGGCTTTAGAACTTATATTAGGTGAAAAAAATACTTGAAGATCGCGACGTCAGTAGGATTTATGGAGCATCGTCAAATTCGTCTAATGAAGGTAAAACTGAACATTGCCACATCTAATTCTACAATTTGGAAAGTAATTAAAACCAGCCCAACCATTGTTCCAGAACAGTTGCAGAAGGCACCTTATTTGCACTGAAAACGTCCGTCCCTTTTTTGCCCCTAACCATATGACAGAAACTTGGAATCATGTAATACAAGGTAAACTAAAAACTAATCGATGATAAAAATAAAAACAAAATATTTTTTTTTTGATTTAGAAAGCTTTTTCCGGTGAAAAATAATTTAATCTTGAGGGTCCAGACTATCTGGAAAATAATTGGAGGGATTTGCGAAAAGAACCGTGGTAATTTTTAACGTGCAATTTCGGTAGTGGTGCTCTTATGGTGTGCGGTGCGTCCAGCAGCCTTAAAGTAACGAACGCTTTATTTTCCAACAAGATAACGCCAGTGTTCACATCAGGCGTTCGATGAAGGAATGGTTTTTTATTTACAGTATACGGGTATTCCATTTCCAAATTCAGATAATGGATTAAGTTTTCTTCGTTTGGTCAAAACTTCTTCTGCGGCTATAACAATGATATGACCATTTTCAGTACGTGTGCAATTTGGTTTGCCTTTTAAGTAATTGCCCCGTTATTTTCACAAAAATTAAATTTATTATTAAATTTAATTTACAATATGTCATCCGTTTTACTTTGACTTAGGGAGAGTCAAAGGAAATTCATGTGCAGTTATAACTTTGAAAGTGAAGCAGTAGAGTTATAAGAAAATGGTAATCACTCGACTGTAATACTGGAGGAGGCCGTGCAATGCAGATCAGCGAAATGAGAGAGCTTTTTGCAATATTTATAGCGATCTGTGTGTTTTTAAATCCACAGGAAATGTCCTTTTTAGTTTCTCCGGGAGAAACTGGCAAGACGTTTCTTTTAAATTTAGTCTTAGTCCTGCGCATTCAGTATTTAAGCTGCCGTTAAACATAGCTCTTGAAGAAACACCTATTTGTAATGTCAGTTAAAATAGCGATCGTAGATCGTTGGTTTAAACCAATTCACAATATCTCATAAAAGCGCATTCGAAAAACTAAATCGGACCACGAAAGATATTATAAGCAAGCAAGAAGGGATGGTCCCATTTCTGGCTGCCGATTTAAGACATTCTCTGCAGTCAATATCTAAATGCAAATAGATTATTAATTAAATAGATAGATGAAATAAATGTATGCTTAAAAGCATAAACTTTATGAAACTCTATGACAGTATGTTAAGTATTTTAAGCAAATAAATGCTAATACAGCTGCACTTGCAAAAGATGCTAACGCTATGATTATATTAAATAGATTTAAGACATTCTCTGCCGTTATCATCTTAATGCAAACCGATAGATGAAATAAATGTATGCCTAAAGGCATCAACTTTATGACAACTTTATGACAGTATGCTAAGCATTTTAGCATAAGTAAATAAATGCTAATACAACTCTATAACGGCAAACATCGTTTTGTTAAAGATGCCAACGGTATGATTATATTAAATCGATGTAAGACATTCTCTGCCGTTAATATCTAAATGCAAACCAATAGATGAAATAAATGTATGCTTAAAGGCATCAACTTTATGACAACTTTATGACAGTATGTTAAGCATTTTAGCATAAGTAAATAAATGCTAATACAACTCCATAACGGCAAACATCGTCTTGCCCTATTCCTCTATTTTGTCAAAATATATTTGTTAAATATTTAGAAAATATATCTGTAATTACAGTACCAAAGGCAGTGACACAACTATTTTTAACACAAATTCTATAGATAAAGTATACATAAAGATAAAGTCCGCTCGTTATGTCAGGAACAACGAAGCTGTGTGGCGGCTTTTAGGTTTTCCGTTATAGATAACGGTAAAAGGATGTATTTTATTTTTGGTGTTAAATAAGGAGATCTTTTGGGTAGAGTCTATAAGGTGCATTTCCGCAACAATGAATGCTTCTGCTTGAGAATGTGCACAAGTAGCACTATGTGTTCATCTTCTAATCACAGTCGTTTAGGAAGGATCTAATCAGCTCTCTGCCATTTTTTTTCAATTTTGACACCGGTTTATTCATAGAAATCTAACTTTCCCTAACCGATAGGGAAAAGTGTTTCTCTGACGATTTTTTTGGCAAAGACTTTAGTAAAAAAGAAATCCTTTCGTAATAAATTATTTGAATAATCGGAAAAATGGTGGCTTTAGAACTTATATTAGGTGAAAAAAATACTTGAAGATCGCGACGTCAGTAGGATTTATGGAGCATCGTCAAATTCGTCTAATGAAGGTAAAACTGAACATTGCCACATCTAATTCTACAATTTGGAAAGTAATTAAAACCAGCCCAACCATTGTTCCAGAACAGTTGCAGAAGGCACCTTATTTGCACTGAAAACTTAAAGGCGTCCGTCCCTTTTTTGCCCCTAACCATATGACAGAAACTTGGAATCATGTAATACAAGGTAAACTAAAAACTAATCGATGATAAAAATAAAAACAAAATATTTTTTTTTTGATTTAGAAAGCTTTTTCCGGTGAAAAATAATTTAATCTTGAGGGTCCAGACTATCTGGAAAATAATTGGAGGGATTTGCGAAAAGAACCGTGGTAATTTTTAACGTGCAATTTCGGTAGTGGTGCTCTTATGGTGTGCGGTGCGTCCAGCAGCCTTAAAGTAACGAACGCTTTATTTTCCAACAAGATAACGCCAGTGTTCACATCAGGCGTTCGATGAAGGAATGGTTTTTTATTTACAGTATACGGGTATTCCATTTCCAAATTCAGATAATGGATTAAGTTTTCTTCGTTTGGTCAAAACTTCTTCTGCGGCTATAACAATGATATGACCATTTTCAGTACGTGTGCAATTTGGTTTGCCTTTTAAGTAATTGCCCCGTTATTTTCACAAAAATTAAATTTATTATTAAATTTAATTTACAATATGTCATCCGTTTTACTTTGACTTAGGGAGAGTCAAAGGAAATTCATGTGCAGTTATAACTTTGAAAGTGAAGCAGTAGAGTTATAAGAAAATGGTAATCACTCGACTGTAATACTGGAGGAGGCCGTGCAATGCAGATCAGCGAAATGAGAGAGCTTTTTGCAATATTTATAGCGATCTGTGTGTTTTTAAATCCACAGGAAATGTCCTTTTTAGTTTCTCCGGGAGAAACTGGCAAGACGTTTCTTTTAAATTTAGTCTTAGTCCTGCGCATTCAGTATTTAAGCTGCCGTTAAACATAGCTCTTGAAGAAACACCTATTTGTAATGTCAGTTAAAATAGCGATCGTAGATCGTTGGTTTAAACCAATTCACAATATCTCATAAAAGCGCATTCGAAAAACTAAATCGGACCACGAAAGATATTATAAGCAAGCAAGAAGGGATGGTCCCATTTCTGGCTGCCGATTTAAGACATTCTCTGCAGTCAATATCTAAATGCAAATAGATTATTAATTAAATAGATAGATGAAATAAATGTATGCTTAAAAGCATAAACTTTATGAAACTCTATGACAGTATGTTAAGTATTTTAAGCAAATAAATGCTAATACAGCTGCACTTGCAAAAGATGCTAACGCTATGATTATATTAAATAGATTTAAGACATTCTCTGCCGTTATCATCTTAATGCAAACCGATAGATGAAATAAATGTATGCCTAAAGGCATCAACTTTATGACAACTTTATGACAGTATGCTAAGCATTTTAGCATAAGTAAATAAATGCTAATACAACTCCATAACGGCAAACATCGTCTTGCTAAAGATGCCAACGGTATGATTATATTAAATCGTGAATTCAGTTATACTGTTCACAGTATCTACAGAGAAATTAGTGAGCAAAGTTTGTCCTGAACTTTTGGGCTATGACCAATAAAATTGTAAGGCAGGTAATTGAAAAAATTATGTCAAAAGTACAATAGAATGGGATATTGTAGAATATTTCTCTGTAGATAATGTTGTGGACACTAAACAAGTCACCTCATACCTGATAGGGTTTCTTAGGTTTTTGCAATACCTTTTCATAAGCTTAGGTTCAAGGTTAATGTTCTGATACTTCTAATACAAAATTTAGGTGCGCTCAGATTATGTAATGATAACGAGATACTCATCTGGGAAGAAATATTGTTATAAATATTGTCAGTGGCACATCTAAAGGAGAAAGTATTTTAATCTTATCAATATTAATTATACCGACAGATTTGCTTTTTAATTTAAAAGATTGTAATTCTCACGAAGAACTGCTATTGAAATGACTATAAATAAAACCCAAGGAAAAACACTCGAAGTAGCCGGTGTGAGTTCATAAAAATCGTGCTTTTCTTATGGGCAATTATAATATATGTGGCGTGCTTGCATGTATAAAGCCCACAAAATTTTTATATCCTCGCAAAGGTAGGTATTAAGTTACGCATAAGATTTCATTTCCAGCAGTGTCATTTCTTATACTCTTTGTCGATTTGCATTCTCATTAATTAACTGTAATGCTGATATCGTTCCAAGCGTGGGATCAGACACACTGGTATAAATTTGTGGACTTTAATTTCCGAATCGTCCGCTTATGTGGTTCTCACGGCCGGAAGCATTAGCCAGCAAAAAATAATCTGAAAAACATTGCGTGTGCAAAGCAAATTTCTGTTTATCAAAATAATAATATTGTCAGTCTTGTGTTGAAAAACGTGAAGTGCGGTCTTTCTTTTACCTTACAAAGTTTATAGTTTTTATGGCTGCTTTTACTCATGAATATTCTCCAGAGATCCTTAGATAAGTGCTCAGCGGAGGTTTCCCAAGGACCCAGTAAAACATTCTGTCGAATCAAAACAAGATAAATTGAGCAGAATTGGGAGAAAATAGTGGCTCTGTATAGAAAATTGGAAGAACATGTAACAGTCGCAGAAATACAGATGTACTTTGACATGCAGGAGCGATTAGAACAGGTACTGATTGAGCTGTGCCAAGAATTGAAGTTTCCAAACACACCGATCATTTATGAAACTTCCTAAAATAGAATCGCCAAAGTTTGATGGGAACTATCTTCACTGGCGGCAATTCTATGATCTTTTAAGCAGTTTATATATGAGCAACCAATACCACTCGCACAAAAGCTTTTCTTCTTACGAGAAAATGTCACAGGATAGGCGCACAAACTTATACAATACTTTAAACCCACTGATGACAACTACGCAGAGGCTTGGAACACTCTTGTAGAACATTTTGACAATCGCAGACTGTTGCTGACAGCCCAACTGTCCAGATTACTGTCATAACCTCCGGCAATTGGAACCTCCCCCAGTTTAGGAAGCTTGCACGACACAACTAAGGAAGTAATGCAGGCAATCATGGGATTCGAGGTTACCAATTGTGATCCAAAAGTTATCCATCTTATGCTTCAAAAGTTGGATAAGGGAAGCAAGCGATTTTTCGAGCATTCACTGGACGATCCGAGAAATAGTGTCATTTTGGATGAATAAAAACTGGAACCCATTGCGAATCAAGATGAAAAAAAAGAGATCTTCCATTCTAGTTGCTGCAAATAGCGACAATTGTATCAATTGCGCTACGTATCATAGGATCTATCGTTGCTCACATTTGTTTTCTCTTTCAGGTGATGATCGAGACAAATCCATCCGCAGAATACAACTTTGCAAAAATTGCCTGAAGGTGGGTCACTACTCCGAATCATGTCAGTCCAGAAGTTGCAAGAAATGCGATGGCAAGCACAACACCCTTCTATATACATCATCAGCAGCCATAGCAGCAGAAAAATTAACAGCAGCAGAACTCAGCTAATAATCACCGAAGTGAAGTCAACAGCAATCAATCAGTGGAATAAGCAATAAAAATATAAGAATATTTTGAGTGCCGATCCACCATCTGTCACATCTGCCAATACAGGCGTAGGTAGCAAAAATAGAAAAGGTTATGTCTATTTGACTACGACTTCGATTGTCAATGTCGTCTCTTCTAATGGGTCACGTATTCAATGTCGTGCACTATTAGACTCTGGCTCACAATTAAATTTTGTAACATCAAAACTTGGTATTATTGATATTGGCGGTAAAGGATGCAAAGCCGAGCTTGTCACTAATATAACAATTGAATCAAGGACCTCATCATATACGTCTAGCCTTGAGGGCTACATTATAGGATAGTCGCTTGCACTACCTACAAAACGGTTTTCGACATTGGAAAGAAGGTTAGACAAAACAAATGAACAAAGATCATCGTACATCAAATTCATGCAAGAATATGCATCTCTTGGTCATATGAATTTAAGTAATGAGAATAAATTATGCAGCACTCATAACGTAATTCCCCATTACTGCGATATGAAACCCGTGAGTTCATCGACAAAAATTAGGGTAGTGTTTGATGCTTATCTTTTATCTTTATCTTTTCCCTTATCTTTTATCTATATCTTTTATCTTTATCTTTTCACTTTTATAAATAAAATGTAATGAAGTTATTTTCAATTTCATTGATCATTATTTACTAATATGTATTTTTGAAATATCGGGTTTTCAAATAACGACTTGACAACTTTTTTTTAAATAAAAGGCAAACCATTTGATATATTGTAAAAACTTTATTATTGGCTTGAAGTACAATGAAAACAATTATGAATGGAACTCAACTTTGTTCATACGGCCACCGCGGGCACGTTTGCATTCGTTGGACCCAATTTTCAACGACTTGGCCACATATTTCGACCGAAACGGCCGCTATTTCGCGTTCAGTGTTGGCTCTGAGCTCTTTCAACGTCGTTGGCGTGTTAGTATAAACCAATGACTAAACGTAGTCCCACAGAAAATAGTTGAGCGTAGTTAAATTGCACGAACGACGCGGCCAATCGACTGGCCCATGTCTTGAGATAACACGCTCACCATATTTACTCTTCAATAAATTGATTGAAGCGTGTGCTGTGTGGCTTGTGGCACCATCCTGTGAAAACCACATGTCGTCCAAGTTCATACCTTCCAATTCGGGCCAAAAATAATTGGTGATCATGGCGCGATAACGCTGACCATTCACAGTAACGTGACGAACGTTATCGTCGACGAAAAAATATGGCCCAATAACGCCGCCGGCATGCAAACCGCACCAAACAGTTGTTTTTTGTGGATTCGTGAAGCACATGTGGGTTTTCATCCGACCAATAACGCATATTTTGCTTATTGACGAACCCATTGAGCCAAAAATGAGCTTCGTCACTGAAGACGATTTTGCGATGAAATTCATCATCTTAGCGCATCTTCTCCAGAACCCAATCGGAGAACATACGTCGCTTCAAATGGTCAATCGGCTTCAATTCTTGAGTCAGCTTGATCCTATATGGTTGCAAACAAAGATCCTTACGCAAAATACGCCATAATGTGGTCTGAGCGATGCCCAATTCGACACTTCGACCAACCCGTTGTCTCACTGACACGGCAACATCACACAACGAATATGTACGAGAATTACGACCGAAAATTGGAGTTAACGCTTTTAAAATTGCAGTCACCGACTCCGAATATCTGTAGAAAATTTTTTAATATGGAGACGTTGCTTGTTAGTGCACGATGATGAAAATGTTAAGTCTACTTAATAAAATGACAGTGACAGTTTGATGACTAGTGAAAGAGTGCGTTCACAAATTAAATTCAAAGTTGTCAAGTCCCTATTGGAAAACCCTATACTTTCACCGCTTGTATATTATTACTATTTCTTTCCATTAATATTATCACTACTTAATTATTAATTTAAAATTGTAATATATTATTGATAAAGAATCTCTAATTGAATTAAATTGAATTGAATTGCTTCAGCGAAAAGTACATCTGGGCATTCATTTAACGATATTTTAATGGTTGGTCCATCATTCCAACCAGATTTATGTCTTTACGGGAGACATAATCAAAATGTAGCGGCAAATTTTGATAGATCCCAGCGATAGAATGCTGCAATTAATTGTATGGAGATCACATCATGATCACCCATTGCGTCTGTACCAACTCAATACTATCACTGATGGCACAGCACCGGCATCATATTTAGCTTTGGTGAAGCTCGCGGATGATAACAAAGAGGCCTATCAACGCTCCTCGCAGGTTATAAAGAAGTGTTTTCATGTAGACGAATGCCTTAAGGCGGCCGAAAGCATAGAAGATGCCCAAAAAAAATTGCTAACTGAAATTCGCCATGTGTTGAAATCGGGTAACTTTGAATTTCGAAAGTTTTTTGCCAGTCACCCAGACATTTTAAAAACAATTCCTGATGAACATAAGGAGCAACCGGTTACGCTTCATCATTGTAAAGTTGTAAAGACGTTGGGACTAATTTGGGATCCTGCTCCTGACGCACATAAGATTAAGTTTGATTTTGATGAGGCCAACACATTACATGATCGAGTATGCAAGCGAAGTGTACTGACTGATCTCGCCAGGCTATTTGATACGTTAGGTCTTCTGGGGCCAGTAATTAAGAGTGATTCATCGTGAGGTTTGATTTTCAATAGGATTTTTTTTAAAGATTACATATCAAACTGTTTTATCATTTTTGTTCAGTATCGTTTCATCATCATGGAATGACTCACACCACAACAACGTCTCCAAATTGTTCAGCCGTATTACGAAAATCAGCGTTCTGTGAGAAATGTTTTTCGTCCGATTCGAGGAACTTACGGTGCGCATAATCAACCTTCTGAAACCACTATTTATTGCCAATAGTAATTTATTGAAGCAACGGTATAGAATGGTCTACGGCCTGGTAAAATCATTTTTTCATATTTCTTCAAAAATGAGGCAAGTCAGAATGTAACCGTTATCGCGCCATGTTAACGGACTATGAGCTTCCTGAAATTCAAGTACATGGTCTCGGTGAGTTCTGGTTTCAACAAGACGGCGCTACGAGTCATACAGTGCGTGCAACAATGGACTTGTTGAGATATCACTTTGGTAAGCACACCTTTCCACTATTTTCTCTGGGGATATGTAAAGTCTCAGGTGTTCAGGAATAAGCCAGCTACGATTGACGCTTTACAAGCCAACATTACTCGTGTTATCCGCGAGATACCAGTCGCTATGCTCGAACGAGTCGCAAAAATTTGCCAATCTGAATGGACCACTTCGTACGTAGTCGTGGCCAACATTTACATGATATCATTTTCAAAAAGTAAATGATTTGTTTCTTTTAATCGTGTTTTTTATATTACATTATTTTACATTATAAATCAAACCTCACGATGAATCACCCTTCAGCGAGCAACTTTCCAAAGAGCAAACTGACGTGGTTGTACTTAAGGGGATTTTCAATGTTGAGAGAGTTAAATATCCCGCGATATATCTCCCGTCCTTGTAGCGATATTGAACTGTATACATTTTCTGATGGCAGCCTAAATGCCTTTGGGTCATGAGCATATAAAAGATCTATTGATGACAAACGTAATGCGTATTCACAGTTGCTGTGTTCAAAATCAAGTGTGGTTCCTCTCAGAACAATATCTACTGCACGATTGGAACTACAAGGTGCTATTCTCATGGTTGAATTAGTGGCAAGGCTGCTGCAAGTGCTAACTAACTAACGATTCCACTTCAGTACTAGTATGGATAAGATCACCTTCACACACAAGGGCAACATACGTTGCAAACAGGTTGGCGAAGATCCAACCAAGCACAGATATACAGCAATGGAACTACATAAAAGGGAGTATCAACCCGGCTGATATGGTATCAAGAGGTGTGGATCTGAAAAAACTTTTGAAAATGTCAACCTGGTTCAACCGTATAGACTTTCTGTCAAAAGATGACATGACATGGAAAGGATGCAATTTGTTGTTCCGGAAGGCATTCCAGAATGTCGAAAGAAGAGGTCTGTGCTGAGAGCGTCAGCCGTTGATAACGAAACATTATTTGAACGAGTCAACCATAGAAACTCCTTTTATACATTACAGAACATATTTGTATATTGCTTACGATTTTATAATAATTGCAGAAAGCATAGTCACTCAGAAATGGAAAGCAACTTTAGAGGAACTTCAACGTGGAACTCATTTTATTTGGATACACGTTTAAAGAAGGAATTTTCCGGATGACTACCGTCTTTTGCAGAGGGGTAAGAATGTGATCAACGGCTCTAGAATAGCTTCGTTGTCGCCTTTTTTTGATAAAAAAACAAACTAACTAATAAGTTTATACCTCCTCGGAGGCCCATTTGGAGGCCTTTGGGAAGCCGCTGTGAAGTTTGCTAAAGGATTGTTGATTCGATATTTGAAGGAAGCCTCACTTAGATACGTGGTGAGGTCGTAATTCAGATAGAAGCTATTCTGAATTCAATATTTATGTAAAACGCCCAAGCGTAACATATAGTAAAAAATTGGTGGCAGCGGTGGGATTCCGAAAAATCTTATAATAAGAGAAAGAACTGTTGACTGTGAGTGATAAAAAAAAAAAAATTAACAATGCTTTAAAAAAAGGAAACGTTTGTCCAAGTGTTGCGGTGAAAGTGTTCCTAAGAATTACTGCGATCCTGAGAATCGCTGTGATCCTGAGAATTGCTGTGGTCTTAAAGCTGAAGGTGAAATCCATCCTAGCTATTAGTTTCATGTAAGTCTACGCTAAGAAGTAAGTAGTGTTAATTTTAAGAGAAAATTTCGGCGTTCTCCAATTATCCCCCTAGTTAGGAATTTAAGTGGGTGTACAAAAATAACTTCAGCATCTCCTGGCAGATGTTTATAGTCAAATTTCCTTGAGGAATAATAGGAATAAGAAGCCTTAGTTGGATAGAAAACAACGACGGAAAATATAAAATTTTATTGGAAAATTATGTTACAAGGAAGGTTTTTATATCAGCGGTAGTGATAGCGATAGCGAAGGGCCTAAAGAGCGAAAATAGAAGCTTTGAAACAAAAGTTAATATAGGAAATATTAGTGAAAGGAATAGTGACTCAGAAGTTCGTAGAGAGACTTGAGAGATTACTTATTAAAACAGAAATGAACGAAGTACCCATTAACGTTTTAATATCTTTCATCCCTACTTTTAACAGTAGTGCTGATGAGGTATTCACCTTTATTGACGAATGCAATGATGCTATGGAATTAGCGTCAGCTGCTCAGAAACCGGTTCTTTTTAAATATGTCAAGACTACGATTCGTGGCAATGGCACTACTATTTTGATGAATAAGGAAGTAAGAGACTGGGAAGCACTGAAACAGGAGTTATGTGGTGTCTTTAGGAAACCGCAAGCAGTCTTCAGCTACTCAGGAACTAATAGGTTTTAGGCAAGGCCAAAACTGAGTCTGTAGCCCTCTACACGCAGATAGTTGAGACTCTATAAAGAAGACTAATGCAAAGCAAGGTACAAAATTTAGAACAGGCGGACGTTAAGGGAAACCTAGACTATATAAGGGATGAAACCTTAACAGTTTTCATCAATGGGTTAAGTGAAAGATTGGCATCACACGTGGTAACCCAAAAACCAAAGAGAGTAGCCGAAGCTAGTCACTGTGCTCAAGAAGAAGAGCAACGACTAAATTTATTTAGGTCAAACACTGGTAGGGAATTTTCTAATAAAAACTTGGCAAGGATTAACTTTGCAGAAACGAAATGTTTCAATTGTGGTTAACCTGGCCATTCAATGAGGAATTGTAGGTTGCCAAGAAGAGATGGGGGAAAGTCAAAACCCCAAAGAGCGAAGAATAATACACAAGAAACAAATTCGTGCGAGTCTAATCCAAAACCACAGAAAAGTGAGTTCAAAAGAGAAGCACTTATTAGAACCACCCAGGAGATAAGGGTATTTAACCAGGTGGCAAATTCCGAGAGCCCACACGTTAAAGCGATCGTAAATGATGAAATTAAAAAATTTATCATCGATACTAATGCTGAGGTATCAATGATATGCGCTGAATGCGTTTATGATACAAACTAGGTTATTAGATTTTTAGGGTTTGCCTCCAACTAGAATTTACAACAATAGGGATAGTAATAAAAGACATAGATTTGTTCCCAAAAAATAAGGGAAAGATTAAATATGCAGGTAATTGAAAATGGCCTACTCGGGGATTATGATAGTATTTTAGGTAGCCACTTCCTTGAGGAGGGAGGCTACTCAATAGATTATAAAGAAGATACTATAAAAAATAAATATGAGGAAGTTAAGTTGAGATACCTAAGTGAGAAAAAATACCTCAGGAATAGAAGTGTTAAGAGTAATGAAAATTGAAAATGGTAGTATATTGCAAGAAGACATATTTGTACCATTCATAGTTTATGAATGTCTAACGAAGAATAGAAATGGTGATTGTGTGGCATCAATCTTTAATACAAATGAAGAAGATTTTGATATAAGTCAAATCCGCAGTGTTGCGGATTAAAAGATTTTGAAATAAGAAAAAGAGAGTCAATGAAGTATCATGTTCATCTAAGAACAGATCACATGAATAAGGAAGAAGTGGAGAGTATATTCCAACTAGTATTTACTGAGACGTACCGTTGTCCAAAGATACACGTGGAGGAAGTACGCACTCAAGTGGAAAAGCTAAAAAAACGAAGGGATCATTAGGAATAGCAGTTCATCATGGAGCTCTCCTCTTTGGATCGTCCCAAAGAAGGCAGATTCCAGTGATAAGAAGAAATGAAGGATGGTGATAGATTATCACAAGCTCAACGAGTTGACAATTGCAGATAACTATCCCCTTCCTACCATAACCGAGATTTTAGATCAGCTAGGAAAAGCGAGGTACTTCACGACATTCGATCTTACATCGGGATTTCATCAAATCCCAGTTGACGATAGAAACATAGAGAAAACAGCATTCAGCACACCGTATGGGTATTTTGAGTATACTCGAATGCCTTTCGGACTGAAAAATGCTCCGGCATGTTTTCAGAGGCTAATGCATACTAAACTAGCCGGATTACAAGGCCTTAAGTGCTTTATTTATCTAGATAATATCGTGATATATGGTCAAAGCCTCGAGGAACATAATTAGAAGCTTATACAAGAACTTGTTCAAATAAGAGCGGCTAATCTTAAATTACAGCCGGATAGATGCGAATTTCTTCATCAAAAATTTCAATACCTGGGACACCTTATTACTGACCACGGTGTAAAACCTAACCCGAGAAAAATCGAAAGTGTAGTTAATATACAAGCTCCTCAAAATCACAAAGGAGATTTACTAAAGAAAGATGTCCAATTTGAATGGGGAAGCGAGGAACAAGAATCGTTCAATACACTTAAGGAAGCCATTACAAAATTTTCGGTACTATAATACCCCGATTCAGGACATTTAAAATCACAACCGACGCTTCAAATTAGGGTATTGGGGCTGTTGTAAGCCAACAACATGACGAATACCATCTACCCATCCAGTTCGTTAGCAGAACTTTAAACAGAGCTAAACGAAACTACAGCACCACCGAAAAGGAGTGCTGTCGCACTGCTGGGTCACTAAACAATTCAGGCCATATATTTACGGTAAGAAGGATTGTGAAGGATCCCGGATCTAGGTTAGTTAGATGGAGACTTAAGGTATAAGAAAAGTTGTGAAAATATAGTGACAGACGAATTATTTAGAAATATAAAAATGCTACAGCAGGAAGATCTAGGTAATAAAACCAGTAAACTTAATAACCCAGAAGTAAAAAATTTTGAAGAAGTAGATGGAATAATAGACGAGATGGGTCGCAGTATGATGGAAGAAAGCGAAATAGTTTCGAATAAAGAAGTGCAATCAGAAGAGAGACAAGTAGGGGATAATTCGCAGGAATCGGAAGAGGAAATTAACGAATAAAACCAGCGCAAAGAGATAACAGATTTAGAAGAGAAAAACGCATATTAACAGAAAACTATAATTGGTTGCTAGGTGGTCATGCAGGACAAAAAGCAGCCTATGCGAAACTTAAAGAAAAGTTTCACTGGAAAAAAATGCAAAGGGATGTAGAAGAAGATGGTATGTCAGAAATTGTGAACAATGCCATTTAGAGAAAGTTATAAGAGCAGTAGAAAATGCCTAAGAGAAAATTTCAATGGATTTGATAGGTCCGCTTAAGGTAACGCAAGATGGCTATAAATTCGGTCTTACTATTCAAGACGACTTATCCAAATTCATAAAGTGTAACTATACCATTAGAAAGCAAAGAGATGGGGGAAGTAGCCAAAGCATAAATGAATGGATTCTAAGTTTTGTATTACCAAAAATCATATTAACAGAAAATAGCACCGAATTTTGCAATGAGTTATTTAAAAACCTTTGTATGGGCTTTATCATGAAACACATAAAAACTAGCAGAGCTTATCCACAGGCAAATGGAGCAGTTGACAGAACGTATTGTCGGCTGACCGAATATTTTAAAGCAAAAGGCAGAGAAATGAACAATATAAAAGATTGGCACGAACGAATGCCGTACGCAAGCTTTTGTTATAACACAACTACTCATAATACGACAGGATACACACCATATGGTATCTGGTATATGGAAGTGTAGATTGATTAATCGTGAGCTTTGATTTTCAATAGTCTTTTTTGACAGATCACGTGTAACTCCAATCAAACTGCTTTGTCATTTTTGTTATCATGGAAAGGCTCACACCACAACGGCTCCTCAAAATTGTTCAGCTGTACTACCCAAATCAGCGTTCTGTGAGAAATGTTTTTCATGCTATTCGAGGAAACCTACTGAAACCACTATTGCCAATACCATTTGCAAATTTGAATCCCAATTTACATTAGTGGGTGATACCCGACCAGTTAGACCACATCCAGCACGTAGTGAAGAGACTATAGCATCTATAGCAGCTGTAGCTGAAAGTGTACGCGAAGACCGTAACGAACTGATTCGTCGTCGTTCTTAGCAGCTTGGTTTGTCGTTTTCGACAACTTGGCGTATTTTACGTGAGGATCTCGGCTTAAAAGCGTACAAAATTCAATGTGCTAGAATTGAAGCCATGCGACTTGAATTTGCGTCATATTTTCAGTGAATGGACTCTGGAAAATCTAAATGATCGGGATTTTATCGTGATATTTTGTTCAGTGTTGAAGCCTATTTCTGGCTCAATGGATACGTTTATAAACAAAATTGCTGTATTTGGCTGATGAGCAACCCGGTATGGTGTGGTTTATGGGCTGGTGGAATCATTGGTCCATATTTCTTCAAAAATGAGGCAAATCTGAATGTTACCGTCAATAGTAAACGTTATCGCGTCATGTTAACGGACCATGTGCTTCTTGAAATTCAAACATTGGTCTCGGTGAGCTCTGGTTTTAACAAGACGGCACTACGAGCCATACAGTGCGTGAAACAATGAACTTGTTGAGAAATCATTTTGGTGAGCACTTAATTTCACGTTTTGCTAAAATAAATTGGCCGCCTAGATTGTGCGATGTCATACCTTTGGACTATCTTCTCTGCGGATATGTAAAGTCTGAAGTCTTCAGGAATAAGCCAACTACGATTGACGTTTTGGAAGCCAACAATACTCGTGTTATCCGCGAGATACCAGTCGCTATGCTTGAAAGAGTCGCCCAAAATTGGACCTTCCGAATGGACCACCTCAGACGTAGTCGTGGACAACATATACATGATATCATTTTTAAAAAGTAAATGCCATGAATTTTTCTCTTAACCGAAAATAACAATCTTAATTTTATTTTCAAATTTATGTGTTTTATTTTACATTATAAATCAAACCTCACGATCACCCTATATAACTTACCAACCAAGTGAAATAGAAGAATTCACCGAAAGAATCATCTAGATGAATTGCAACCCAAATTATTTAAAACTAGTGTTAATGCAGTTAGCAGCACTTTAAAATCAAAGGAGAAGTCAAAAATAAGATACCAGACAAAGGTCGGCAAGCAAATAGAATATAAAAAAGATTAGAAAATAAATATAAAGGTGTATTTGAGATATTAGAAGTTCACGAGGATTATATGATTGCACAAATTAAGAATAAGGCTCAAAAATACAATAAAGATATTATTAGACCATTCTTGACAGGATCCTCTGTATCCACAAGTCCACAGCCGGGAACATAAAAATCAAGAAAATAAATGGTAATAAGGGAATCTATTCTTACCATAAGGGAAAAGTAATAGAAACAGGCAGTAAGTTCACGTAAGTAAATAAAATTAGAGTAGAAAATTTAGATAATTACTTGGAAAACATAAGAAACATTGTTAATACAATTAATGACGCATGCCTTATTTACATCAGTAATTGTAGAAGTTTTCGAAATACAGTAACACAAAATTTACATAGCTTAGAACATAAATTTGAAATAATATGCAACATAATAGGTAAAAGGCCTAGAGCAAGAAGAGGATTGATAAATATAATAGGGATGGGATTTAAAACCCTTTTCGGCACAATGGATAACGAGAACGCCAAATATTACTCAAGTGCTATATGGTAAATACAATTAAAGGAAATGAAATTCGAATAAAAAATGGCATGGAAGAAAATTTTAAACTTATGACTAAGTTAAGTAAACAAGTTATTGTTGTAGGTTCTATTCAAAATGTTACAGCTAACAAAATAAATGAAATTTTACATTCTATAAATATCGTACAAAAGGAAGGAAAGCAAATGGAGGAAAGTAATTCCATTGTTGTACCAAAAGTAATTGTAAATGGTCTTACTTCAATTAACATTAGTAATAAATTTATGATAATTAGCAAGGATAAAGAACTTTATAAGTTAAAAGACCTGTTACCGCGAATCAAAAAAAACTTTACTCTGAATTTCTAGTATATATTTTTTATTCATTGCAAAATAAAATGAAGACGAAAGAAGCACTAAAAAATTCGTTTGCTGGTCCTCGTGTTTCGCTGGTAACTTCCTGATCTTTTTCATTTTCCGTGGTTTGCCATCTTGAGTTGGTTTCGTTGAATCTTAAGCCAACTTAGCTTAAGCTAATTTCGTTCAAAAGATGCTGCCAGGTTTGGTAACACTCCTACCTGGTAAACTCGGTTTCTTGCCAGGTTACCACTATCATCGCCAAACCATTTAACATCTAAAACCGCGAACTTTGATGCAGGCCGATTATAAATGCCTGCCACCGTCCGAACTACAGCTGATCTGGTTTGTCCGTCTTTGCTCCGATGAACTTGTACGACCCTCCCTTTTAGCCAAGTGCTTCGAAGTAAATTCGCATCTACAATGATCACAACGTCGCCCTCTGATATAGGATTTGCTGGCTGAAACAATTTTGTTCTTCTTGTAAGTGTAGGAAGATATTCCAACACCCATCGTTTCCAAAACTTGTCGGCATATTGTTCGCAGGTCATCCAATTTTTTCGAAGAAAGACTCCATCATCACTAAGCTGCCCTGAGAGCTTTATACCACTCTAAGATCCCATCAAAAAATCATTTGGTGTTAACGTCTCGTCACTCTCATAATCTACCGGTACGTAAGTAAGAGGCCTTGAATTTACTACATACTCAATCTCTACCATCATTGTTAAAATCAGTTCATCTTTGGGGTTTTAAACACAAGCCATTTGCGCTAAGGTTTGTTTTACAGAACGGATTATTTTTTATCAGCTTCCCACCATGTGAGATGATGCAGGGGGATAAAATTCCATTTGATTTCCTCATCAGTAGATTTGTTTGATAATATATCCTTACGCAGCAACTTAAGCGCATCCTTCAGTGCTTGATCTGCCCCTATAAAATTTGTGCCAATGTCCGACCACATCTCTATTAGTTTTCCTCTTTTCGCTAGAAATCGTTAGATTGCCATAATACATGTGTCGCTGGAGAGAATATGAGCGACTTCTTAATGAATTTCCCTAACAGTTAAACAAGTAAATAGTACCCCCACCATTTTGCGCTATGTCTTCCTACCGTTAACAATATTGGTCTTCACTGACGAAATTCGTTAACTACGGTGTCAAAACTTGAATGATGGTAGCGCTCGTGTGCATGTTGGAATATCAAATTTGTTATAAAATGTGACTTGGGTAAAATGATTGGCCTCTTGCAGTTAAATGAGGCTTCTTCAGACGCATCGATCCGACCCTTGATCCGCAATATACTGTCTTCATCTAGGTATGGACTTAATTTGTACAATGAGCTTAATCTTTCTATTACGGCTTGATTTGTTGAATCATCGGTACTTTGCTTCAACACCTTGATTTCTCTCGCATAAGCCCCAAATTGGCATAGTCTATAGAGATATGACTCAGCTCTTGTGATATCCCTTCGTGATACAAACGTAACCTCATCTGACTTTCTTCTTTTTACCTTGATGTCGAAAAAACGATAAACATAAGCCATGGTGCCGCGCAGATTCTTCCAGCATGAAAACCGGGTGCATTCCACCAACGGTTTCAGTGGAAACAATGGGTGAGTGAAAATTTCAAACTCGGTTTCATTAAGTTTTGGTAAAACTGATGGCCATGTATATTTAGGTTGATATAAGAACTAAGTGCCATGGAACCAATGGCTTTCAGATGAGAAATCAATTTTTAAATTCACCTTATTTGCATCGTCTGCCGAGTTTTCTCCACTTTGTATCCATTCCCATTCGCTTGCGTTTCAGTTCTTCACGATTTCTCCAACTCGGAACAAAATAAACTGCTTAGTTTTTCGATTATCGTTTTTAATCCAGCAGAGAACCGACTTAGAATCCGACCAGAAATAACGCTTATGAATTTTAGAATGGCCATTTATCACGGTCTTAGCAAGCCTAACACCTAGTACCGCCGCCTCAAGTTCCATGCGTGGCACCGGCATTTGCTTGATGGGACCCACTTTTGTTCTGGAACATACGAGAGCACATTCTGCTTTAGGACCCTCACCTGTTTTTAATGTATGCAACTGCGGCATAAGCTGACATACTCGCGTCTACAAAAATATGCAATTCAAACTTTAAAAGGCTGAGATACGGTCTCATTATTTTATTTTTTTTTTTACTTTGGGTAATAGCTTAATTTTAAAATTTTTGCAGCAGAATTTTTATTAAAATTAAGTAGTGTGATATAAGACCAACTGGATCAAAAACACTCATGATTATTTTTAAAACATTTGTTTTCGTTGGAATAAGATTTAAAAATGAAAATCCATCTGCCTCTGGGGACCACCACATTCCCAAAATCTTTTCCGTGCCATAAATACCAGAACGTTGTTTAAAATCATTAATAAAGGAAACTGCATTCTTTCCAAGTCCTGTTACATTCGGCGAGTTACTCATGAAATTTCGGATTTCAAATCCTCCTTGCCCATGAACATATATGACCTCCTTTGCTAATTTTATAGCTTCTTCCTCTGTATCCAAACTATCATTAACATAAGGGTGAATTATAGCGTCAACTGCTCTGGGGAACGCTAAGCGCGTTTTATTTTTATATATATTCCGCACAAGAAGGGGAACAGATGGAGTCAAAAGTCGATACCTGCATGACGTTGTCTTTAAAAGCTCCCATATCTATCTGCATTGCATGTAGGTCAAATATATTTATTATATTTATACATTTCTTTAATATCTCGAAACAAAATCTCTGGAAGTGACGGCAAGTTGTCCGGTCCAGATAATAGCAAGGAGTTTAGCGAAATTTCTTTTACTCTCGCAGCTGCATCCCAAAGCATTCGCCTTTCCATAACAAAAGTACACAAAAACGCTTTCCAACACGTTTAGAAGAAGTTTCCAATAGAGCGTTCGCTCTTACATCATCTCTACTTAACAGGCGCTTAACATCTTTTGAGCCAACATTATCGACTTTAAAAAACTCTCGTAAAAGTTTATTTAACTTTCCATCAGCTTCTTGGCACTCACATGTATGAGAATTAACGAAATTATGTTTACTCCATCTACTGCTAACATATGGACCAAACACCGCCCACCCTAAACGGGTTTTAATAGCAGCTGGCTGATTAGTACTTCCTTCGCGATGTTTTAATGAATTCGTTAACTTAATTTGATCAATGCCAATCAAAACTCTAGGCTGAACTTGCCTGTAAGATTTAAAGGGTAAGCCTCTCAGATGAGGAAATTTTAATTTAAGTCCGTCATAGTTTATTGACTGAGATGGTAAGCTCAAAAAGTCAACTGTGCGAATATTGGAAAGAGTGTATTTTTTTGCGCTCCCCAAGGCGAAGATTTGCAGGCTTACCTTTCTTGAGTTCCTTTCAGACTTTAAAGTATTAGATGTCCACCTTAAACATAACGACTCTGATTTTTCTTTTAACTCTAGAATATTGGCTAATTGTTCATCCATCAGTGTGGTTGACGAGCCATCGTCGCAGAACGCATACGTGTTGACTTCAATGTTTTTGTTGTAAAGTGTTACTGGTAATATTTTAAAAAGTGTACTATTTTGGTTTTCAAGAACGTTGGAGTAATCTTCTCTTGTGCAGTTACAGTTACAGTTTTGTAATTTTTACTGGAAACAATGCAAGGTCGATGAGGTTTTGCAATCTGCTCATGGTTTGCATTGAAAAATGTTCTCTTTTTCTCTGGTTTTACTTCTACCCGTTGAACGCATGTCATATTTGTGACTTCACAAGCAGCTTGAGCTATTTGGTGAAGCCATGAACTAAACGTTGGGAGATTAACATCTCTTTTTTCTAATTTAAAGGCTTCCCAATTCAGTCGAATTTGTTACGGAAGACCTTCGGTAAGCTCTTACAATAAAGAAGCTTGCATAATTTCGACGATGTTTTCCACAGAGAGAGAAAATGTAATCAATGAACCTTATCGATCCAGTCGCGGAAGTCTTTCACCTTTTAATTTGTCTATAAGCTGTCTATAATCGTCTCTGGACGGCCAAACATCATACGTAAGGTTGAAATAATATTTGGAACCTGTTCTGGGTACATTAGCTTGGACCTAACAGCTTCTAGAGCCCTTTCTTTCAGGCACTTTTGTAAATGCAGGAGGTTTTCATCGTAAGAGAATCCACACGCACGAGCTATAAGAAGCGGCCACTATTCCGCATATCCAAAAAAATTCGGTAAATTCGGTAAATATATATTTGCACGCTGCTCAAATTTGATACTCTAGTTATATTTGTATTACCAGGTAAGAGTTGGTCTGCACGTAGATTGAGATCTGCGTCACGAAAACATGGAGAATGGTCTGGGAATTTTCTAGTGCTGTTATATAAAGATTGCCTGGCTTCCGTAATGGGCACTGAAGTAAGTCTGGTTGGATGCTCCGAGTTGAGCTCTTGTGTTTCAATGTTTCAATTACACTTTTCATTTTTTTTTCGTTCAAATATTGAATGAACATTTAATTTACAGTGCTCAGAAATCCTCTCTTTCAATCTAACACTCCTACACGACGACTCAATATTGCTATCACCGTCTGAATTTTGTTGTTCCAATAGGCTGTATTTTGCATCAAGATATTCTTTATCTCGTTTCTCTGTTTCTAAAAATTATTTTTTACACCTTTCTTCTCTAAGCCGTCTTTCTTCGTCCAGTCTTTTCATACTCAGTTTAATGGATTTAGTGGAGCTACTTGACTTGACATTGAGAGCACGATCTTCTCTAATCGTGTTAGGTTTGTGTAAGTCTCGACTAGTAGCCAAATCTAGGCCTCTCATTGTCAGCACTTGTTCGACGGGCAAACTCGATGCTTTTTGCAAACCTTGTGTCACTTCTTGAGTTTCCTGTTGACTCTCAGCAGCTTGTTTCAAACTGCTGTTGAAACAGCAACAATCCTTATTCTATATGTCAGAAATCACATTGACACAATCGAAATGATGCCATTCATCGCAGAAATCACACTGGACCATCTTGTTGTTGTCGGGCCTACGACATGACTTGCAATTTAATTGCTTCTTTTGCAGACTGGGTTTTTTTTCGTTAGGTACAATGAAGGCTTGTATTTGCGCTGAGTTTTGTGGTTTCGGATGGGTTGGCGAAGGCGGAGGTGAGTGCGCGACCTTACTTGACTTAAATATACTTTGTTGTGGTAGTTTATTTAATTCTGTTGACAAAATTGGGTTGTAGTTTTTATTTTTGATTGATGATGTTGTCTAAACCTCGTGTGGGTGAGGGTGATGCGACGGTCAGATGAGATAAGAGTGACGTGTTAGATAATGGACTGATGCAAATAAATCGGCTGTTTAATCTGACTTGTACTCCGGCTGTATGTTCCCGTTGGAAAAGTGGAAGCAAAACGAAGCAATATCAAGTTTTAAGTGTTATATGTAAGTTGGGGAACTAAATTGCAAACTAGGTTTAATGGTTAAATGGTGAAGCTTAAGCTGGTGATCGTGCTACAGTCTGTGTAGTCTTATATTGATTCAAATCCAAATTAGCTTGGTCAGTCCTTCACTCCTGAGTTCGTACAGGAATCGAAATTTTTAGAAATTTTACCGCGAATTAAAAAAAAACTTTACTCTGAATTTCTAGTACAAATTTTTTATTCATTACAAAATAAAATAAAGACGAAAGAAGCACTAAAAATTTCGTTTGCTAGTCATCTTGGTTCGCTGGTAACTCCCTGATCTTTTTCATTTGCCGTGGTCTGCCAGCTTGAGTTGCTTTCGTTAAGTCTTAAGCCGACTTAACCTAAGCTAGTTTCGTTCAAAAGGTGCTGCTAGGTTTGGTAACAGACCATATGGAAGATTGTTAAAAGATCAATGAATTGTAAGTCTGTAACTCACAATTATATAAAAGTGCGATTGATTACAAGAACTGCGAAATAAATGTATTCATGCGAAATAAAGCAAACAACTGTATCCCTAAAATTATTAATTTAGAGTTCGAAGAGTTTCACAAAATAAGTCAAAATATGTTTTTATTTACTGTAACAGAAAACACAAAATATAATCGTAATTGCAAAAAAAAGAATGAAACTAGAAATTAAAAAAATGCAGAAATAATAATTTTAAGTGAACATTGTAAATTCGAGACGGTAGTATAACAACAAATAAATCAAAAGAAATATAAGTAAGAGACAGATTTTTACCAATAAAATTGAAAGATTATTGCATTAATGTAAAAATAAATACTGTTAAATTAGATTCTACGTCTACACAAAAAATGAAAGTTCAAGATGTTAAAGAGTTAAGCAGTTTATCAATTAGCATACAAAACCAGAAATATTTTTGGGAAAACGTGCTGGATCCGGTATCAGAAGGTACAAGGAGCGTTATTACTAGGATTGGAAGCTTAGCAACAATAGTAGCAGCTATTATCATTGCATAAAAATGTGGATGCAAGTCTGGCGGTCGAACAACACTGACACTTTTCAACAAGTGCTTCAATAAAAACAAAAAAGTGCTGCACATAGTTGTCAGACACATCACCATCAGACAGGTCACCATCGATTACTTCATCAAAAGATATAAGAATGGAGCGTACTGAACCCATTTTAAGAGTATGGTACCCATAAACATGACTAAAGGAGGGAGGTGTTATGCAAGTTAATGATATACACGCGTAACTAAAATACCTGTATGCAGGTGCATAAGCGACCCAATTATTATAAACAACATAGTAGTTTCCCATGATCAAATATCATAAACGGCAAAGCAGTTTCCCACGAATCCAACTACAGCAGTTCTACCGTGTAAGCATTATTAATCTATTAATAGGTCCAAATACGAATTTTAAGTTAATCGCTAGTATAAGTGCAGTAAGAAAACATTAAAACAATAAAGTTATTCTAATAGTAACTCAGTGTATTCTCTTCATTTGGTTCTCTCGATATTATCTTATTTGTTGTTGTCGGCTTACAGTCAGGTTTATTGTTGTTTTCGGCTTATACTCCGGTCATTTCTAAATACAACGGTTAGTATTGGATAAAAAATTCGGATACAATTTCAGTCTGCATGTGTTCTCTGTTTTTACTATTTTTATATTTCTGTAAAACGCCCAGGCGTAACAATATACTTCGAAGGTTTTGGAAGGTTTCGGGTAATAAATTCATTCTGGATCGTACATGTATATTATAATTTGACACCGCACTGTCTAGAAATTGGTGCGATAATATCATACCTTTATCGAATGGATAAGTTTTGCACAAGAGAAACATTTTATCACATGTATTGCAGGCCAACAGTAATTTCATTACGGCAAAGACTTGGTTTTATCGAACATAAAAATGAGCTCTTACTAAGTCTTCACACACGAAGTTGTTACAGGAGTAGGGTGGCAAGATCTCCGTCCGATATCGTTCGCACAGTTAATTTCATATTCTAGATCAAGAGGATGCCAAACTAACGCAAAGAAAACCAAATAGCTATTGTAAATGAAAACAAACAACATCCAGCTAATCTTCTACGTAAACAAAGTTCAATAACAGATTCCATGGCGAATGTTTTGAAACGTAATGCTATTGAAGTTCGCCCGCAATTTCGAGTTTTGAACAAATCATCACCACATCAGCACCGTACCTTGCAGTAACAGTAGCTAGGGATAAGTTTTTTCCACTGAATGGAATGCAGCTGTCACTATGCAAGACAGTATTACCTAAAAATTACCTTTGTAATCATTTGAAACAAACTAGTATACACCAAGCTGATTCACAAAGCTGTATATTGTGTTTAGAGAACCATGCATTTTAAGGTTACCCAACGCCATAATTAGCGGCCGAAAAGTCTACAGCAAAAATATTTCAAAAACATTCGTTCCTAGTCTTAATGTCACCACCACCAACGGTGGGCGACATTGACATAGCTAAGTATACTATTACACTGACGAGGTAATTGACAAATTGAAAGAAATCCCCAACAATGCAGGTAAAAAAATCCATGACTACCATCATTACGGGTTGAGCTATTTTTGCTGGCTGGTATGATTGGGATCTTCATCACCTACCGTTGTAAAAATAGAGGACAAAAGCCGGCGCCCAGAAGAATCACATCCCGATTTGACTTGGATGTATAGGTTTAAGGTTAAGAGTCTAGGACCAGACACACTAGTAGAAATTCACGGACTCAAATTTCCGAATCGTCCGCCTATGTCTGTTCTCATGGTTGGAAGAAATATCCAGCAAATAATAATCTGAAAAACATTGCGTGTGCAAAGAAAATTTATGTTTATCAAAATAATAAAATTGTCAGTCGTGCGTTGAACAACGTGAAGTGCGGTCTTTCTTTACCTTACAAAGTTTACAGTTATTTGAGTTAACAGTAGGAAAGGCCAAAAAAGTTGTTTATGGAATTGTTTTCAGTTAAGACTTAAGATCTTGAAATACATCATTGATAAAAAATAATAATTTATTTTTTTTTAATATCTTTTAACTAATATTCGATATACGGAAAAATAATAGACACACATTTAGATACGTGCACAACATACACTTATATACACACATCCACGCATACACAACTATGCACCGATATACTTATGAATATTTATAAAACAACTATGTAGCTTACTTTCTCATCCTGTAATTTCTCCTTTTGATTACTCAAAATATGTACCATATTTCACCAATATTCCTTTGTTGCATGCGTGATAAAAATTATTGTATGTCGTTATCGATTCTTAAGAGGGTATCCTGTTCTAGAGGCATGAATTTCGGGCGGTTTTTGAAGCTCTGTACAAGCGAAACAAAACATATTTTTTATTAAAAATTAACCGAAAAATAACTCAAAATTCACAAAGTTATGAGCTGGCAAAGTGGGGTGTCCTGACATGCGTTATTTCAAGCCTTCTGTGTATTTGAAGCAAAAAAGCCGAACGAATTCGTAATGAGTATAGATGCCGCTATAGCCCGAAAGTCGCCAGTGGCTGTTGTGCATAAATCAGATGGAAACATTCGGCTATGTAAGATTATAATCAATCGCGTTATTAAAATTAATAAATATTCCTTGCCAAGAATCGATGACCTTTTAATATATCTTCATTTTTGTATTTTCGACTTAGCAGGAGCGTTTCAACAACTAGCTGTACTCGAAAACTATCAAAAATACTTGACCGTGAACACCTCAAAAAGCCTCTTTCAGTACAACAGGTTGTCGTATTTCTTAACAAGTTATTTACCGAATCGCTTACAGTATAATGTAAAAATTATACAAGTACCAAAAATGTAAATTCTTTCAATTTGGACCACACAATTTCACAAAAACGTATTCAAGCCAACAGTAAGAAATTATATGCAATTACTAATGCACCAGCACCCCAAAACTTGTCAAAACTTCGATTCTATTTCGGTTTGCTAAATACCTATTCAAAATTGATTCCCAATCTTTCAGCTCGGTTGTGTTGCCCTTACAATTTGGTTCGGATGGAAACCAAATATGTGTCACCTTTATATGGGGAAGAAAAGCTAGTGCTTTTTTGTTTCTAATACGCTATTCACGGCAAAGAAAGGGTGATTATAATTACATAAACCCTAGCTATTAAGTCTGTGATACGTAAATTTTATAAATATATGAGGTTTTGATTTACAATAGACTTTATTTGACAGATCACGCGTGACTCCTATCAAACTGCTTTGCCATTTTTGTTCAGTATCGTTTGACAAGTCATCATAGAAAGACTCACATCACAACAGCGCCTCCAAATTGACCACATCCAGCACGTAGTGAAGAGACTACAGCAGCTGTAGCTGAGAGTGTACGCGAAGACCGTGAAGAATCGATTCGTCGTCGTTCTCAGCACGTTTTACTACGGTAGTTTGGCCGCCTAGACCATGCAATATCACTCCTTTCAATTTTTTTCTCTAGGGATATGTAAAGTCGCAGGTTTTCAGGAATAAGCCAGCTACGATTGACGCTTTGGAAGCCAACATCATTCGTGTTATCCGCGAGATACCAGTCGCTATGCTCAAACGAGTCGACAAAAATTGGACCTTCCGAATGGACCACCTCAGACGTAGTCGTGGCCAACATTTACATAATATTATTTTCAAAAAGTAAATGCCATGAATTGTTCTTTTAACTGATAATAAACATTTTAAGTTCACTTTCAAATTTATGTGTTTTGCCATATTTTACATTATAAATCAAACCTCACGATGAATCACCCTTTATTTATGGTTTGGATTTTACACGGTATACCTATAATCATCAAAATTGAGGTCGATTTTAGGTGGTAAAAAGGTTTATCACCTGTAGCTGCGCAAAGACTAAAACAGGCTATAGAATTTTCAATGTACAAGCACAAAGTAGTATATAAGAAAATTTATAGCACAAGTGAAGCTGATGTGGTTAGTTGATAACTAACAGATTCAGGAACTGAAATAGAGGAAATTAACATTAATTTTTTTTTTTTTTTTTTTTTTTTGTTAAAATAAACGATTAATATTTAGAAAATAGATATACTTTTAAGTGAGGCTTCTCAAAGCATAGAATCAGGTAAGTGGCAGAATCGACTTCGATCTGAAATCAAAAAATTTTTCCAGAAACAGTAAATTTTGTCTGTTCCCGTATATCATTGAGTCCAAAAAAAACAAAAAGTGAACATATGTAAACATACACATGTTAATTTCAGTAAGTAAATTAACTCTTTGGAATAATTGTGTACTAAATTATAAGTAGTCAGGCATTAGTATATAAGTCATATTTTGTAAGCTTTAAGTTGTAAGCTCTTTCCCAATAAATTAGTCTAAAAAAATCATCGGACTTCTCATAATAATTGCAACAAGTTTTTTGTTAAGACCAATGCCTTTTGCTTCTTCCATCCCAAGATTTATATTTGAAAACAATATTTCAATTGAAATGTGTTTCTTTTTACTTATTGAAATACTGATAGAGATTTTCGGAAGCGCTGCAAATTTAGTGTCAATGGAGTCTTTCTTTCTCTCTCTATCCCATTTTTCGAAAAACTTCATACATGCTGGGGCATTATTAATTTAATCATACTCACTTGAGTGTTAATTCCAATCAAGAAAATAAAAATTCAAAATGAATTAAAATGTTTTTTTCAGACCAATTAAAGAAGATATTACCATTTAAAGTTTCGGATTGTCCTCAGATAAATACATAACTAGCATATGTATATATGTAAATCTTTTTCTAACAATATACATATACATATGGTGTATAATCAAGAAGACTGGTTATATGATATTGACAAGAGTAATTATCAGTCGATTGCAGTTTATTACAAATCTCGCAGGAGGAAAATTAAGAAAAATTCAATTTGTAGAGAATGCAGGATTGCCGACAAAAAACCAAAGAAGGAAAGAAAACGGAGACGGCAGCCACACAGGTGGCGAGAGCAAATGGAATCGGAAAACAAACTATGATTGCAACAAGCAGCTATGGGTTAGTTGTGCACATCGCAGGCTCAGTAAGGGGAAGTTCGGCAATATCGTTCAAAAGAAAAAAAAAACGGTAACCCAACCAGAAGGTAGGCGCCACCCAATTTCAATGCAAAAATTGTGGAAAACAGATGTAAGAAGACGTAAAAATTATGATGATGCATTTTTTTTTTTTTTTTTTTTTTTTTTTGTGCGAATTACAAAGTATTAAGGGGTATTAAGGGGTTAGGCCACTCCAGGAACCGTTAAAATAAGCTTTTTTGTTTTTTTTTCATGAAAAAGTTTATTATATGTACATATTATTGACTGCAAAACATAATTTTTATAGAATAATTTATTTTAAAATGGAGGCTGTGAAGCGTTTCTCACATGACCTGTCTTTTTTGAACAGTCTACGGCCGTACTAACAGCTCTTTTAAATTTTGTTATTAGGATGAGGCACTTAATTGTTTTTATAGAACATAACAACAGCTAGAGAAGTACGTTGAATTTTTTTGATATACTATTGATTTGTGGTCGAATAGCTCATATCCAAAGTCAAATTTGCAAAATTCGCCAGAAAAATGTTAATTCTTATACAAATGAACCATGTAATTTAAAAAATAAATCCTACAAACTTATTTAGACAAAATATTTTTAAAGATCTTGCTAAAATTTGAAGTCAATTGATTAAAAAATTTTCTAGTTATGGCCGCACCAACTTGAAAAATGCAGTTTTGAAATAAACGCCTTTAAGATTTTAAGTTATAGAAATAAATACCTGGCGGCCTTCTACTCTACTTTGAAAAACAGGTACTTCACGGCCATAATCTTTTGGGATATCATTTTTAAGGTCCTGAGGAACCATTGAAAGCAATAAAAAAATCGATTTTTTTAAAATCCTAGAGATCGAAACAGAAAATCCTAACTCTTCGGTCAATGAGAGGCTCTCAATTCTGAGTTGTCGTACAATTAAGGCAATTGTCGTACAATTTAAGTGTCTCTCTTAGTCTTAGTCTCTTAGTCTCTGGTGTGTTTCTCGTCGGCTTATTAACTTTTATTATGCGTGTTCTTGTCTTGGTTTTCGTTCTTATTCATTATCCATAAGGCTCACCTTTCAAACCAGAATGATGTAATATTAAGTAATAATTAAAAAATACTTGGTATAATCTGATACCACGTAAGGTTTACCATCCTATGGCATTTGTTACGCATGGTCCTGTAGTGCGCTATGCATTCAAAAAATAATACGACAAATATTTTGGAAAACCTCTGGTTTGCTGGTGAGAATCAAGGAAATATGTTAGCCGAAGAAAATACATAAAATACCGGCCTTTTGAAACAACAAAATAGCTTCAATATTTATTTTAGACTGACTTTAATGAATATAAGTAGATATGCATGCCTCTCCTAATCATCCAAGTTAATACGACGCATTTGACCCTGAACCCAATGTAAGGTAACAGACTGTGAATTGCTGACACAGATTGTTCAAGTGCATACTTGTTCCCACGACAACAACATAACAATATTGCATTGCACCCGGATAATGAGTGTGCATATTGGAAAAAGAAAAAGCTCTGGAGATAGTCTAAGTCCTGACTTGTGCCAAGATAGTTGGTCAGCATCCTAATAAAGTTGAATTTGAATTTATTTCGAGTGAGAGTAGGTCGAACAGTCGGGGGGAGGCCCAGCCTCCCGTTTGCGTTTTTTTTTTGGGGAATCCCCTTAAGGAATTTGTTAACTGGCGACCGAGCGGGGACCGCTGAATATTTGACGTTCCCTTTTTTTCCTTGATGGGCTCAGATCCTCTTACCAGGATACAGAGTCGATGCGTTCCATTGAAAGTTCCAGTTCCCACGAGAACACTGCGTTTATATATCGACTATTCAGAAGCATACAATCGTACCCATGAGAACACGAATTTTAGTACATAAAAAGGGAATCAAAGGGATCCGTGTAGGTAGGTCGAGTTAATTTTAATGTTCGCATCCAAAAAGGGTAACACGATCCTTCCGAAAGAGCGGTACCCAAAAAAAAACGAATTTTAACGCTTAACTTTTCGGTTTCCTTATTCTTCTTTTTCAAAGCAGCGTGCTTCTATATATAAATCCCAGCATGAATCGAATATTAAACAAACTAATACGATGTGCAGTGCTGTGAACTTCCTAATGTAAGAGATCCAAGAGGAAAGAAAGAAAGAAAATTAGTAAAACTTAACACGTTATAAATAATAAAAATAAATCAGGACCTCTTTTTCAGATAAAAAATTATATCTTGAGGCAAAAATCAGTGGCAATTTGTACCAGCTACGTAAAAGAAATAAAAGAGAAAAGAGTGTGAAAATTATATAGCTCTAGTGAGATTAAAAAACTGTAAGAAAAGGGAAAAAAACAATATAATAATATCCTAGTGAAACAAAAAAAATTGTAAAAAGAGGAAAAATATATCCAGTTAATTTAATTACAATCAATTTATTATAATTATAATTATTTAAAGTGTAAAACCCAAGTGCGAAATTTCAGTTGTGTTGTATTCAAGTAGTAAAATCCATACAAAATAAGAGTAGTGGGTAGTGTTTGTGAGATAAAAAAAAAAAAGAGGTTAAATTAATATTAAAGTCTACATTTAGCAACTACTTCAGAGGTAAGAGCGCAATTATAATAATTATTATGGATGCTATAAATAAATCTATAACCGATCTGACGAGAGCAGTTAATGCCATGTTAGACCAGATAAGAGAGGTTGCTGAAAACGCAGATATTGAACTCTGCGTTTCTTCTTCTTCTTCTTTGTCAAAAGAACACGAGATTAGACGAGTTCTATGCAGCTGTCAACCATCAACTCTCATTGATGGTGAACAAAATCAAAACTGAATCATTCAGTGAAGAGACAGTGACAGCACTCGTGGAAACGTATAGGAATAGAGCTCATAGAAACCCTCGAAAAAAATCGGGAACAACTTCTCGAGAAATATTATTTTCCCAATGTGACAAGCCTGATTAAAAAGTACACGAGCCCTTGTGAAACCTGCAAATTGAGTAAGTACGACAGGCATCCGAATACACCTGAACTCTAACCTACTCCTGTCCCATCATATGCATGTGAGACTTTGCACATGGATATCACGGTGCTACAGGGTGAGAAATTTATTACTTGCATTGATAAATTTTCAAAATTTGGAAAGATATTCCATATATATCTTACGAACAAGTATGCACCTGAACAACGTGTGTCAGCAATTCTTTGGGCTTAGGGTCAAATGCGTCGTGTTAACTTCCATACTACACGATGCAAAAACACATTTCAGCAAGAAACTCAAATGCTGTAATACTTTCTTAAGTATATCTGCTATCATTTGCTGACTGAAATGGTGCTTCACATCAATATGCTTGACTCTTTTGTTCTCCGCTTTAGTGCTATTCTGGTTGTCTTCATAAATTGCAAAGGTCTCCACTTCAGTTAACAGATATAAAAATTGTCCCCGCAAATGCCATTTGTTTTTTGGATGTCCGGCTTACAAGATTTCCAAGCACTTTGAACAGATATCCATTCATAGGCTTTCTGTCGGTTTTATCCGAATCATAATCGTCGTCTTTAAATCCAAATAGTGGGTTCTCATATAGTTTTTTTTGTATAAGGTGTATTTGTCTTAATATTTGTATCCCTTTTCTGCAATCGCGTACATGACTATAGAAGTGGATTCATTCTTATAATCATCCATGTTTCGAAAAAATCTCAGCCATGACTGTCTTTCATTGTATGTTATTGTATTCCCATACCAAGGAATTGATCAAAGACTTCTGTAACTTTTAATTTAAATTCTTTGAAAAGCACTCGTAACCTCATTTTCACCAGTTAGTAGTACTTAGATCATCAACATGCATTGACGAAATATTTTGAGATCCCGGTAAATCAATTTTTAACACATATAAAGATTTTTTACATACATAACAAACTTTTCAAACTTTTAAGTACATATATACACACTCTTTTTCAGTTCTACATTTAAAACTGCTGTCTTCACATCCACTGATTAATTAGATAAAATTTATGAATCACGACTGTCATTACTGTCCGTATTTCTATACGTAATATTGCTGACACCTTTTTGCTACAAGTCGTGCTCTACGTGCATAAGACTTACCATTTTATCTGTTTCCAGTTCGAAAATCCATCTGCAGATTATGACTTAAATACCGAATGTTTTTTTAACCAGCTCAAATGTACCATTCTTCTCTAACGATAACACATCTTTAAAATTAGCTTACCACTCATCTTAATCAGACCTCGATTCGATTTACTCAAAGGCTTTAGATTCAGTAGATTTATTTGTTCAATTCACATTAAGTTTTTCATTACTACTCCCCCCGGCTTCTCGTTGAAAATTTGACTTATCAAATCTAACGTTCCGAATAATGACCCTTCTCTGAGAAATTGGATCCACAGCCTATAGCCATTGATTTCGTAATAAAAATACTACTATTTCTTTGGTTTTAGCATTAAATTTAGCTTTTTTTGATAGGATGAATTGCAAACGCTTGACAACTATAAAGTCTTAATATAAGCACATCTGGTTTTACTCAATATCATAACTCTGCTTAACAACTCTGCTTATCCACACCTTCAGCTTCGATTGAAACGTTCTCCTACACCGTTTTGCAGGGACAATAACTAACTTTTATCATCAAGGTATTTTGTTTGGTCTTTGGACAAGTACTAAGTTCTCTGGTCATATCTGAGGTGATTAAACCAAACAAATTTGCATGCACATGACGTTAAAATAGCTTAAAACTCTCGAACACGTCTGATTTTTTTTTAATCAAATAAACCCGAGAAAATCGTCAATAAAACATTCGTAATACTAGTATCTTTCAGCAATAATTGGTGTAATGGGACTTTTGTTTCTCCTTTTTTCCTTATTTATTACTGATCCGTTTGTCCCAACCAATAATACCTTACATCGCTTACACAAACATTCAGTTTCGCTCTTTATGGAAAAATTTTTAGTTCACACAAACCGTTTTCTGACTCTCCAATAGCTATAGTAAAGTAGAACCCTTCGACCAAACCAAAATTTTAGTTTCAGGTACAAAATAAAAGTTCAGACTTTTCTTATGACTTTATTGAAAACAGGTTACTTCTAAGCTCCTCAGCATAAAATACATCAGATCAACTGCACCTTTCGTTCATCAACGAATATGACTTCCCATCCACTGTTTTCAAAATAGTTCTTAACCGGAATAGCAACGTGGGACCGAGCGTTGTCATAATGGAAAATTATTGCCTCGTGTCTGGTCGCATATTCCGGGTGTTTTTCGGCTACTGCTACGGCTACTGCTACGGCTACTGGTTTCACCCGGTTTTGCTGCCCAGGACGTTCATCGTCTTTCAAGCCAAAATCACCACTTTTAAATCCTGCAAACCACTTGGCACGTTCGCTCAGGTAACGCTTGTTTACCATAAACTTCCAATAAAATACGATGACCTTCGGCAGCAGTTTTCTTCATGTTTAAGTAATGAAGAAGAGCTCCCCGCAAAAACACTTTTTCAGGCACAAAGTTCGACAAATTTGAGTGAAGAAAAATTATTGATGTTTACGCTTCAAATGTATGACATGTACTGAAATGAAGTACAATGACAGTAGCTTTCCAACGCATGTTCCAATGGAATAATAATAATGGAATAATACAAGTTACGCCATCTCGTCGCAAACCGCACGAATTTATAGACCAAATAATAAATTATTTCGTTTGAACTCAAGCTTGCGCCTAGAGGCATATTCCTTTTCATTGAATCTGTATGAAACGCTTTTTCATGACGCTACCTAGCTTATATTTATTATTGTTTTTTTTTTTTGCTTTTGAGAGCCTCCACGTGACCTTTGCTATTAATTTTCTGTTAATATTCGTATTCCAGATGATTGTCATCCACAGAGCAAGTACATAAATATGTAATTAAATTTTAAGCTTTAGCGTTGTTCTTGTCCAATTTTGTAATCGCGTTTGAATTACACCCCGTTACTTCTGGCTTCGGCTGAAAAATCACATTAAGAATCTTTTATGCTTCCAAAATGCGCTCAACGCGGTATTTCCATGCATCAAAATTCCGATCATCAAACGGTTTTCATTTTCAAACACCACTTGCATTACAATGGATATAGCCCATAGCCTTCAATAACAATTTAACTTTATATTAATGTTAAAGTCTAAATTCTAAGCAATTTTTGTTTTACCTATTACTTATATTACTATGCTTTTCAAGAGTTAGGCAGGTAATTAAAATAAATTTAAAAAAAAAATAGGAACTTTACAACTACAAATATATGAAAATAATCGCTGAAAGAGCGAATAGTATTATATTTCATATTTCCCCTACGCTTGTAAAGTAGACTAAACTATTTTTTTTTTTTTCTAATTACAGTTTACTAAAGGCAATTTTAACACCAGAAAATGATCCGTAAGTTCTTCATCATTTTTGCCTTAACTTATACGCGAAATCTTCGAAGTATGAGACACCCTGCTTCTATGAAAGTGTAAAATTCATATACCTAAACCTACATCCGCATTTAATTATGGGCTTCATTATCAGGAACTAGTTTTTGTCGTATTTTTGGCTTGTTACGCCATGGACTAGTTCCTGGTTGTTTATTATGCATAGGATAGCATGTCTGTGTGAAGGTGGGTGTGTTTTTGCGGTTCTGTCACTTGATTTCTTTTTTTGGGGCTACTTAAAAAGTGAGGCTTACAGAAAAAAGCCAACAACACGTGAGGAAATGAATAGACAAATAGCTGAAGCTTGCCGGAAGATTACGCCAGAAATACTTCTCAGTACTGTTGGTTCATTTAGAACGCGGATAGACAAGTGTATTGAAAGGAATGGTTACATTTTTGAGCATTTGTTAAAATAGTCTCGGGAAATAAACGTCAAAATGAGTAGAATTCAATGATTCAACAGTGGGAGGAAAGGGGACCCACTCTAATTAACCACCCCGAAGGAAACTGTTACTGTTACGTCCACGTCGTTGTTTCTGGGTTATGCTAAACACAGTATGTAAGAACAAATGACAAGCCTACGACAATACGACTGAGGAATGAAAATCAGGAATTATCATTTGAAAAATCAAAAGTGACTTTCGTTTGACTTTGAAAACGGGTCTCAAGGTCAAACCCGTGGTCACCATCTTATGTCCCCTTCAGAACCTTGTGACTTTTGTCTGAAACATTTTTCGCGATATTTCGTACTTTTCGAGTAATTTCGATGTCTTAAGTTTTATGGCGCCCGCTGACGGGAAAAGAACGCATTTTTGAAAAAAGTGTTTCAAAAAAAATAGGGGTTCCCGTTAAAAAATCAAAAGTGACCTTCGCTTGACCCTAAAAATGGGGCTCAAGGTCAAACTCGTGGTCACCATCTTATGTCCCCTTCAGAACCTTGTGACTTTTGTCTGAAACATATTTAGCGATATCGCGTATTTTTCGAGTAATTTGGATGTCTCTAGTTAAAAAACTCACCCGGTATAATAGTTTAGTTTATCTATTATTTTATTTAGCTTCTTTGGAAGCGATTAATATTCGATTTACATTTTCAATACAAAATGGTTGGCTTACAGTATATTCCATATCAATTTGTTTCATGGCATGGAAACAATATTACATTTAAATATTTTTCTTTTGTAGATTTGATTGCAAGTTTTCTTAATGTCAGTAAGCAAATTGGTATTCTAAAATCATTTGTACTTATTTTTTAACAAAAAAGGCTAAATATCTCTAATATATTACACATAATTTACTAAATATCTAGGTATTAGTCATTTTTAATTTTATAAATAAATATTAACGTATTTAATGTGACTCTTTGTTGGCAGACGACCATTTCAACGAATGAATTCAACGAACTTAACATAAAAGTGACCGACACATATCTTTTGCACTTTAAAATAATTCTTATAGCTTTATTTTGTAATAATTGTAGTCCTTCAATTGAAATCTCTTTATATAAAAACGAAACAGTATAACAATGTTCATACTGTGACTAAATTATAACTTTATAAATGTTTATTGCACCTAATGTACAATAAAAATATTATTTCTTATTCGTGCAATAAATCCAATTTTCTGAGATATTTTTAAACCTTCATAGTCTATATGATTTATAAAGTTAAGTTTGTTATCTATGACTATACCTACATAGGTACTAAATTTTGTCAACTTTCTTCATATTTTCACCATCAATTACACTGTTCAACAAAAATCAACCTTTTTTTGTGTGACATGCATAGAACATAGTATTTCTTAAGCAAAATTACCTTAAAAAACAGAAAATGACCTCAGATTTTCTCTATCATCCATAGATTTTTAACTATAAAGTATTGTGTTTTATACTGAATTTAAATCTATATCAGTGTTTGTCATATTACACTTACTTCAAAATGTTTTAACGGATGTTTTACGGTGATATTTTGTCCCTGTGGCATCTCAGCAAACATAGTAGAACGCTATTTGCCTTGGTATCGCTTTTCTATTTTTGCGACGTCTTGGTCGTCCTTTCTACATGTTTGTCGCTTACTGCAACCAAATTCTCCGGAAAGAAATCGAAATGACTGTCCAGAAAGTGAAGTTTTAGTGGCATGTTACATACCATTGTAAGCATTAAGCAAGTACTCGACGTAGTGGCCATTTTTCTGTATATAATGACGACTTCGTGCACTGCTGTCTCATTCACACAAAAAAAAAGAAGTGTTTCGTACACCCCAGCTGCAGTCCAACAATAAGCGATATAACTTTTAAATCTACACAAATTGACCACTTATAATATTTATACTGAATGTGTTGTAGGAGATATCGCATATTCTTGTATGATTCTTTCATATGAGCAGCGTGAGCTATAGATACAGATGAGTGACATAACAGACCACCCTGATATTGAACTCACTGAAAGAGTTCATATATTTATGTAGTATATTCTAATATGAACTTGTTCTTGTAAATAGATCCCAACTGCCCAAATAATCATCTCATTGAGTCCAGTCGGACCACACATGCAATTGTATATATAAACACTTTTAACCGCACTCGGGCCATAAAGCTACTTACATGAACACAAGTGTCTTTCGCATTATGCAAAGTACTCATTTCTGTCCTCTTGTTCTTTCTCTATCGAGGTATAAATTAGGAAAGAAGATGTGTAGTTTTTTAGTTTGGAGTGAACCAATAAAGAAGAAGAAAACATTAAAAAATAAATATGTACTTGTAATTTACTTAAAATATTTAATATTTATTTCATTGACGCAGTCGGTAGGATAGCATTCATTGGTATCCGAAAGAAAGAACTTCAGTTCCCATAGTGAAGAGAATACATAAAAAAAAGAAATATACTAAGCGAAGTTAAGTTAATAACTAAATAAAAAAAGAAAAAATAATAATAAAAGTAAAAATGGAATTAAAAAAGGATATAATAATAAAAACACTTAAGGCAATAAGACCATATTTCGAAATATCTTCTTTCAGAAAAATGTTTTAGAATTATACATTCAAATTAATGAGCAATTATGTGCTCATGATAGAATAAATTTGAGTAACGAATTAGAGCCTATTAAAATAATGTACACAAACGAATGTGAAAGAAAGGCATTCGAGACTTTTCGGAATGGTTTGCCACCAAATTCCCAAGCACTTATAGACACAAGTTTTGCACAAGCAAAACTTTAATAGACTCCAATACACTCATATAGGCCCTAATATATCAAATAATGCCAAGAATCAAAACGTATACAGGCAAAACTTTAATAGGCCCCAATACAACAATAATGCCCAGAATCAAAGCTCATTCATGCAAAATTTTAATATTTATATATTAAATCCTTTCGTACTAAAATATATTCATTTATTAAAAATAGAAACCAACCTGGTTTAGGTCCATCTGAACTCAGATCATGTAACAGACTTAAATTTTAAACGCTTACAATAGAAATACAAAAGAAACAAAATAATAATTTAAATTAAATCATATAAGGAGGAGAAAATTGTGAGTAAAAACCGCTTAACGAATTTCGTGATATTTGTTTATTGAAGTTGAAAATTTGATGTTCACAAGCCAAATTAAACACGAAATCAAAACAAGACATTAGGATCCCATATATACAAAACTATATCGGTATCCATACGTCCATACTGATGAAGTGTTTACGTATTATTAAAATATACAATAAGACAAGATACAAATTGAAAACCGTAAAATTTAATGATAACTATTTCAAGAAAATGATTAAAAGATTAGGCAAATACGTTTGTAACATTTATTTTTAAAGTGATAAAGGATAAAGCATTTAACCAGTTTCAGCGAATATTTTCATCAATTATTCTACCAACTAGTAATTTTAAAATATTAAGAAAAAACAAGATAGTAGTAGACATCGAGTACTATAAAAAATTTAAAATAGTAGTAGTAGTAATTACATTTATTTTTTCATTGATTAACATATCTTTTACATAATTCGTTAGGAACTCAGCACACAGAGATACGATAACAGATTATCTTACTACTGAGAAATGCATTATATATAAGTTGAGCGTTTATTACTGTGAAACTTCCATAGGAAAACAATGAGAAAAACCTTCATTATTTACTAGACCTGCTATAAGGGGATTATCTGAATATAGGCACTTTGTATAGAATTTTTCATTTCTAATTTCAATCTTCCTTTTTATTTGTAAGACCCCAGCTTATTCATGTAATTTCATCGTAGAAAACAGCAATGGGAGGTTGAGCATCATTTTCAATACCTTATTCTGAGCAACTTGGAGTTTTTTTATGTGGGTTTTGGCACAAGCACCCCATTTAGGGCATGCGTAGAGTATAATGGATTAGAAGATAACCTTATATAAGAGCATTTTTTTTTTCTTTTGCTTAGTAACGATTTACGGTTTATAAGAGGATAGAACATTTTTATAGCTAAACTAACTTTGTTCAGAGTGTTTCTGACATGTTCACCATAGGTCAGCACAACCCAGATCGTTTGAGCTGTAAATGGCGGTATCACATGGCAATTTCACAGTGAGAAATATTGGGTAAGTCCGCAACAAATAAAATGTAGAGAATGGAAGCCAATACAGATCCTTGAGGAACGCCAAAGTGAATTGTGTTAGTTGTTGAATGACTTTTATTAAGGGACACTTTAAAGTTTCTATTGTCTTTAAAGCTTTTTAGCAACTGAATAAAATAAATCGGACAACCGAAATTCAAGAGCTTATATAAAAGTCTATTGTACCATATTGAGTCGAATGCTTTTTCCACGTCGAGAAGGATCATTGTTGGTTGAGAAAATTTTGTTTTATATGTTTACATATAAAGAAATATTTACAAGGCGCGAATTGAAGTTTCGCGGAAATTTTTGCAGTTGGTTGCTATGTTTGATTCCCGGCACCGATACGGCGATACCCCGAACCAAACGATAGCACTTTCTGTTTCTGGGATCTAACTATCCACCCGGTGGGTTCCCACCAGGTAGCGCTTGGATGGCAGCTAAACCTGGGTAGAATCGAAAGGGCGCCACGTGATATTTCGCCGGAATCACGAAACCTTTTCCAAAAACTCGACGGAAAATCTTCCCCGAAGATGGAAGAAATAAAAAACCTTCTTTTTTTCTCAACGTTATAAAGCCCAGTTGGGGCTCGACGATTTATTAAAAAAAGATTTTTTTGTAGCGGTACCGTCGATAGAGGGACCCGCTATTTTTACAGTCCCGAGGCCAAGCAAAAAAAAACGTTAGATAACGGGTCGGGTTTCCCATCTGTTCTCGGGAATTCTCATACGCGCGGCCTACCGGAGTCTCGATTTACAATAAAAAAAAAAACGTTTTTCTATTCCCCACGACACTGTACTGCATTATCACCGTACTTAGCTTTTGGGTTCTAGCGGTATTGTGTCCCGTTCTGGCACAGTCCCTTAGTCCTTCTATCCCGCTACCACTGCTCATGTATCCTTCTTCTTTTCCTTCTCCTTCTTTCCTGGTCAAACACGCGAATTTTACACTCAAATCTACTCTACTTTAATTTTTTTATTTTATTTATTTTTTTTTTATTTTTTTTTATTTTTTTTTTTTTCAATGAAACTACCTCACTAGCTGATACTATGTCCCTACTACCTAATCTACTCTCACTACCTATCCTACTATGGAGATAATCCCTCGAGGCGTCAGATTCTGTGCCGCGAGTCACCATCTCCCTCCCGAAGTTCACGTAATAGGGGGATAACCCCAGCACCTCGTATTGGGCCGTACGAATCGCGCACGCTACTTTCGCCAACTGCGAATCCCAACCTCGGTGATTGTCCGAGACGTACGCTCTGAGCGTTGTCGTTATTATTTGATTTATTCTCTCCGCCGGATTAGCCTGCAGATGGTAATGGGCCGTAAACCTGATTTGTGACTCGTAAGGGTCACAAACAGCTTTAAGCACCCTTCCGCGAAATGGGGGACCATTGTCGCATACGACAACCTTGGGTACGCCGAACAATAAGAACACATTTTCCTCTAGTTCCTTGCAGACTGCCCTTGCTGTTGTGGAACGTAGGGAAATTTTGAAAAATAATCGACCCCATTGAGAATATAATTATAACCCCGAGTGTACTCAGGAAGTGGGCCTAACAGATCTACACAAACCATTTCCCAACACCTTGACACACCTACCCTCTCAACCATCAGACCAGTGGGTAGCTCGTTATCCGGCTTCACCTGCTTGCAAATCGTGCAATTCTTTACGTATTTTGTTACTTCTGACCGCATCTTCGACCAGTAGTACCTAGCTCCTACTCTCGAAAATGTTTTGCGGACACCCATGTGACCCGTTAATGGGTCTAATGACTAATTCAATAGTCTTGATCCGCTTCTGACATCCCAGCCAACTCCGGGACTCCTCGCGAAAGCTTGGCGGGAACTACATGCCCTTTCCCCCTTCTGTGGACAATCTGAAAATCAAATTGCTGCAGCCTGACTGCCCATCGACCTAGTCTCCCTTGAGGTTCCTTAAGGTTACTCAGCCACGTTAGCGAATAATGATCAGTTACGACCGTAAACCGAACCCCTTCGATGTATGGACGCAACTTATCAATCGCCCAAATCACGGCCAAGCATTCCTTCGCTGTGGTGGAGTAGTTCCTCTCGCTTCTCTTCAGGGACCTACTGAGACAACAGATAACCTTCTCTCCATCTTCAAACTCCTGAGATGATACGGCCCCTATTCCATAATTCGAGGCGTCCGTCTGAACTACGAACGGCCTATCGAAGTCTGGACATGTTAAAATGGGTGCCGTCACTAAACATTGTTTCGCCTTCCTAAAACTTTCCTCACACTCGTCCGTCAATCTAAATTTCCTATCTTTCTTTAACAAATGTTAAAGGCCTAACTAAAGCGGCGAAGTTTGGTACAAAACGTCTGTACCAAGAAATTGTCCCTACAAAACTCCTAATTTTCTTCACACCCTTGGGTGCGAGAATCCTAACCATGCTCTCTACTTTCTCTGGATCTACATGTAGTCCATTCCTATCTACTACATAACCTAAATATTTCAGATACGGCCTACAAAAGTTAAATTTTTCCCGACTAACTTTTAACCCTGCTTCACACAACCGTTTAAAGACCTCTTATAGTATTTTAAGGTGTTGGTCTAATGTATTTTTGACGATAATAATATCGTCCAGGTACACAAATACGTGTGGCTCTAGGTCAGCACCTAAGATACTGTCTATAAATCTCTAGCAGGCGCATTGTGTACCCCGAAAGGCATTCTCTTAAACTGGAACAGGCCTCTATTCGGAACCGTGAAGGCTGTGAGTTGGCGCGATCTCTCCTCCATGGGGATCTGCCAGTAGGCAGACTTGATGTCTAATGACGTCAAATATTTGGCGTCCTTAAGCTTATCCAATGTCGATGATATAAATGGTAATGGATAAGCATCCCTATCTGTGACCCTATTAACTTTCCTATAGTCTACGCAGAACCTAAGAGACCCATCTTTTTTCTTGATAAGGACTCTCGGAGATGCCCACGGACTGTTCGATTTCTCGATGACACCCGCCTCTAGCATCTCGTTTAGCTCCTTGTCAATATGTTTTTGCATCGCAGGCGACACAGGGTAATACCGTTGCTTAATAATGCCGACGTCCTTATCTTGTGTTCTACCAAATGAGTACAACCCAACCCCTCGGGCATCGATTTAAAAATACCGTCGACCAAAGCTTCCAACCGCCCTGCTTCGGCGACGTCCAGCTCGGAGATCTCGCGAATTGCGGTAATCGAGGCAACCGACCGTTGGCTAGAAAAGTTCCACACTCGTGATCTTAAATCCGGGACGATTCCCGCCAGTGCCCAAAAATCTGCACCAAGGATCACGGTGTGGGGTATCGGTGGTATAACTAGACATTCGATGTACACGGACCGACCTTGTACTTCAATTGATAGAGACACAACCCCCACGACATCTACGCTTTTTCCGTCCGCTAACACGACGGACCTAACCTCATTTTTTTCTACTCTAAGCCCTAAATCCTTAATTACTCTCCACCCATCAACCCCTATTATACTGCGAGAAGCGCCACTATCTAAAAGACCTAACATCCCTATACCATAAATGCTAACTCCTACATATGGACGCCTATCTCTGCCGTTTGCCTCCAAGCTAAGCCCTACATGAACTATTGAGTTCCCTGACTGGTTTCCAGCAGGCGACCTATCCCCTACTTGCGCCGGCGCTCCCGTCCTGCTGACCCGGAAGTCCGTTGCGTGTTTCCCGACGTGCCACCGCAACGTCGACATTGGCGCCGTGCCATTCCTGGCGCTCCACACCCGTAGCAGCGTCTAGGAGCTGAACACGCGCTTGAAAAGTGGCCTTCGCCATTACAATTGAAGCACCAGATGGGTGCACGCGGTGGGTTGTCCTCTCGAACAACCGAAACTATGGGTTCCTCCCAGTTCATGAAAGCCAAATCTGGCTCCAACAACCGACACGACCTCGGATTGGGTGGCGGAGCAAACTTTTCTACGTTAGCCCGCACCGTCTCCGACCTGCGACCTAATTTGACCATATCTGCAACAGTCTTGGGGTCTGCTAACCCAAGTTGTTGCTGGTAAAAGGGGGCCGAGTTCCTCTGAACGATGGCAAGTTTCCGTCGCTCCATGTTCTGCACGACCGCGACGTATACTTCTATGGACTCGTTACTTCCCTGGGTACGATGTCTGATTTCCTCCAGTGTGGGGAAAAACTCCAGTTTTATTTTCGCCACCAACTCTTGTCAAGAAGAGACCGACAACCTTATCGCCCTATACCAAATGAACGCCTTCCCTGAAAAATGTTCAACTGCTACCCTAAACAAGTGAGCTTCAGTCACCCCGAGCGCTTGACTGAGCTCTTCCACCCGCTCCAAAAATGAATTGACCGACGCACCACAACGTTCGCCTTTGAACTTCATATCCCACTTGGCTATATTCCTCGGTTTGCTCAGGAGAAGTGTCCCTCTCCCGATCCAACCTACTAAGAGCCCATTCGATTTTTGTAAGGATCTTCAAGTATTCCTTCGACTTAGGATTACCTGGAGGTTCTTCCAAGAGCTCTTCACTTTTTCTATTTTCGCGCGTACTGCGGTCCTATATAAAAGTGAATTTGAGTACAAATTCAGAGACCCTCTGCGTTCGAGCATACGAGCGGATCTCAACGACTTCCTCATGGCATCCAAAGTGCCAATGGAAGACCGCGAACCTCCATCTCGTATGCCATCTCGTCTACAGCGAGTCTATTGATTTCCATTTTCAAAAAACTATTAAAAGAAGGCAACAAAAAACGATGCCGCAGAAAAGCCACTTCACAAGGAGAAAGAAGGAAAAGAGAAGAAACACCAAAAGAAAACAAAACAAAAGTCAGAAAAGCGAACCCCCGATGAAACAGATGGAACCTTAAAAAACAGCCAAAAATTAAAACACACAATAAAAGAGAAGAAAATGATCACACTAAAAACTATGAAAAGAGTGACTGGTCCCCTGAAACACTCGCGAATAAGAAAAAATAAAAACCCTGCCAGAAAAAAAATCGAAGAAAATATTCCCAAAAACACAATAAAAAATATATGTATGTTTATCTATATACCTCTTTAGTATACGTATATAGAGGCAAGTATGTTTTTCTAATATGTATGTGTGCGTATATTTCTAGTGAAAAAAATAAAAATAAAAATATTGCACAAAATTGCTTTAAGCCGGTACAAATGTATGTACATATAGTATGTGTGAATATGTGAATTAAATGTATGTAATATATTTTCAAATGTGTGTATGGGTTATGTAAGCTTAAAAGTATGTATTTATGTAAAATGTATTTGCATATATATATATAAAGAAGAATATAAGGATATATATCATATCAAATTTGGCAAATATGGATTAAATCTCAACTTAAAAATTCCACTAGAAAGTAGATAAGCAAAATCAGCACTCCAAAAGTAAAAAAGACACCTACTTGTGGACCTGGTACTTGCCCAGGTTTAGGGAATCCTAATGCTGGTTAAACTCCTAAATCTTCGCTCCTACTTACTCCACAGGTACTTGGTCTTTTTGCTTTCTTTCTTCTTACTGTTGATGTTTCGACTTGTAGCACTTGTTGCAGTCCTTAAAAAAGCAAGCAGTATCAGAAATTCTAAAACAGAAAAACACACAAACAACTTCCCTACTTATTATAAAATAATCTCCGCGACAAGTAAAAACCGACCGAAGAGAAAAGAACACGTATAGAAAACGATCAAAAAGAAAAAGCCGGCAAATGAAGTTAAAAGAAAGCCCCTCGTTGGGCTCCAATTTGCTATGTTTGATTCCCGGCACCCATACCCCGAACCAAACTTTAGCACTTTCTGTTTCTGGGATCTAACTATCTCCGCGGTGGGTTTCCACCAGTTAGCGCTTGGATGACAGCTAAACCTGGGTAGAATCGGAAGGGCGCCACGTGATTTTTTGCCGGAATCACGAAACCTTTTCCAAAAACTCGACGGAAAATCTTCCCCGGAGACAAAAAAGAAACGACAAAAAAATGGAAGAAAACAAAAGACCTTCTTTTTTTATCCACGTTATAAAGCCCAGTTGGGGCTCGACGATTTATTTAAAAAAGATTTTTTGTGGCGGTACACTTGTCGATAGAGGGACCCGCTATTTTTTCAGTCCCGAAACAAAGCAAAAAAAAAGCGTTAGATGGCGGGTCCGGTCTGTTCCCGGGAGTTCTTGCACGCGCGGCCTACCGGAGTCTCGATTTACAAAAAAAAAAAAAAAAACGCTTTTCTATTCCCCACGACACTGTACTGCACTATCACTATACTTAGCTTTTGGGTTCTAGCGGTATTGTGTCCCTTAGTCTTTCTGTCCCGCTACCTCTGCTCCTGTATCCTTCTTCTTTTCCTTTCCCCTTCTTCCCTGGTCAAACATGCAAATTTTACCCTAAAATCTATTCTACTTTAATTTATTTATTTATTTATTTATTTTTTCACTATCAATCTCAAAAAAGAAAAAAAAACAATTGCCTTTCGCAATTGTAATTCAAAGCCGAACGACCAAAAAAAACCTCAGTTGACCCTTTTGGTTTGCTGGTCGTCATAAAAGTCACCTCCAGATCTTTTTTATTTCACAGCTCCCGCCAACCACACACACACATTTTCTCACGTACACTCTCTCGCACATTCATTCAGCGCTAGTGGACCTGACGACGGTATTTCTCGCTACGGCACTAGCAAGCTTTGCTAGTGTGTGCACCCTCGGACACGGTTGCCTCTCACACATACCATTTTCCACATTCATACTAAACTACTCAGTCTCGGAGTTCGCTCCCGCTTCCAGTTATGACTGGGAAATTCACTGAGCGAGTTTATGGAAGCTGTGGATCCTAACAATGCCTAGCAATTTCCCTACTCTTAGGTTCTACAAATAAATTTGCGAAAAGCAATGTTTCTTTTTTCCCCCATCGGATTACACTAATAAAAATTGTTTGCCCAGACTAATGCGATCGTGCAGGAGAAAGGAAATGCGATGGGACGGAAGCTGGAGTGTTGGGATGAAAGGAGTGTAAATACAATCCAGAAGGGATTGTAACTCGATCCAACCACACGTTGGATCGCCGTCAATCACGAAAGCTACGTTTAGTGCCTGAGAAAATTTAAATTTTTATTTTTATTATTTTTTTTCTCTTTTTTTTTTTCTCTCTTTCCGCGAATCCCTAATTACTCCTGTGGATCTGTGTTCAGATTTGGGGGGTGGGGACTGACCAATAGCGTGTCACTCCGCCTACACGCTTCTGCTGCTCCTTCGGTACTCCATCGGTGGGGTGCTGGCTTAAAAAGGAGTCGTCATCCCTTCACCCATCGAACCTAACTTTTAAAACTGGTACGTCGTTGGGGTGTGCTCGATTGTCTTGGCCGTCCGCCTACACACCACTGTTGCTCCTTTGTTTCTCCCTCGTTGGGGTGTTGCTATAAAAGAGATCGTTGTCTCTTCACCCCTCGATCCCTTGGCTCGTTGCTAGCCCTGGCTAGCTGCATCCGCATGAGTTCCGGAATGTGATGCAGGTGTCCGCACCCACGTCGGTAGCGGAATGGGGTGTTCTTTAAGCCTCCTGTTGTTGGCTTTCGTTGGGGTGTCTGGATTGAAAGGACCGTCAGTCCCCAACTGATGCTGTCCGTTGCGAGTGCCCCGTCGATTTATGGGCTCCGGCAACGGTGTTCCTGGTGGACCTCCTGTCGCACCCTAGGGTTCCTGGTTCGTTGTGAGTCTCCCTACTGTCCTTAGGGCTTCACCGACCGAACCTCCTGGTACTACTCTGCCCGTGAACCTATGTGGGTTGTTTTCCGAGGTCTGGTGTTGGTGGGCCCTTGGCTGATGGGACCATAGCTGTCCTCCACCTCCGCCAGAGCTCGGTGTTCCCACACAACGAAAAGAGGGACCGAAGGGAATTGCAAGGAAAAAGAGAGCCAAACTTGTTGCGGGAAAATTAGCCGCAACATGGCATTCTTGAAATTTAATTAATATTTGTCTTCAATAACACTCTGAAAATGGATCTGAAATCTAATTGGAAGGTGATCAGAACTAAGCGCATTAATAGTTATTGGCTGAGTTACTATTCTATCAGAGTTTGTTATTACTAAATCCAACACGGGTGGGGATCCTCTATTACCTGGAGAGAAATATGTTGGACTGTTCCGATATAATACTCTTACGGGGTATCTCATGCAAAGCTAATTCAGCGCATGACCCCACTTATTTGCTCTTAAACAACCCTTAAAACGATGTCTGCAATTAAGATCACTTCCACTCACAAATTTATCGCCAATTGAAATAAATTTTCTCAAATCGTTTTTAAAGTTTTCATTTCCTAGTGTTCTTTTTCCTGGGAAATAAACAGAGTAAATTTTAATTGTCGAACTATTAGCTGCCTTGAGTTCTACACCATTTGCTTCAATAGCACTATTATTAACACGAGGTAGCAATTTGTTTGCTAGTACTTTTTTAATGACAATTGCAAGTGTAATTTTTGTGGGTAAATGGTACACTGAATTTAAACCAGTTTTACATACAAGCCATATGTCAGCTAAAACATATAGAAAATTGAAAAACTCAATACGTTTGTCTCTGATGCCTCTAGCATTCCAACATATAACATTAAGAGATAAATTAATTTACATTAGAAAAGAAAAATTTTAGTGCACGCTAAGTAATTGCTTCATATTGTTCAAACTTAGTTTTACACTGACTTAACTTAGTGATCATCTCCAGTGAGAGTATATAATTCCTCTTGTATGAACAGATCACTCTCATTGTTCGCTCTTCCACTCGGAATATAAAGAATATCAGGTGCCTGGGGCCATTGATGGAGTTGATGCGATGTGTGTGCAGCAGGAGTGGATATAGTGTTGGTCTTCTTTAGGATTTTGTTAGGAAGAGATGGAAGATCACTCGTGCTTTTGATTATTAGTGCACTGATATTATTGTACTTTAAGCGAGAATGAGAACGAGATTTATTGCTTGCAGTCTCTCTTATTTGCCAGTACTTTACGCGCTTTGGCCAGATGATATCCGTAGATTTGTGGTTATCTTAACAGTTTGCACATTTGAATAAGCCATTGGATTTACACTCAGATGTTTTATGGATTTCAGGACAATTCGCGCAGAAGGTTTTAATGCGGCAATTTCTCTCACATTTGGCAGTTGTGGCACTGCGTAACTTTGTTCCTAATTTGTCTTTAGCATTCCCAATGCACTTGAGTACGAAAGATTTATTTAACGCTGTTTCGTAAATCGGCGAGCTTGACAGAACCATTAACTAAGTAAACTATGGAAATAATGTCGGTGTAACGTTCATAATTTTTCTTTATTAGTTTAATGTCTTTGCATTGCAAACCTACATAGTTTGAGTAATTCACTTTAAAGAAGAGATGTATCATATTCGTCGAGTCCGAACAGGTCAACCTTTCTTTCTTTCTGGAATCGTGTGTAAAGTGTTGTAATTTTTGTTTTTTTTTTTTGTTTTTTTTTTTTAGTTCATTGCAACACTATTATAAGAATCAACGGATTCACAAATATGTTTGATTCCGATAGAAATTTTTTTTTAAGCAATAATCAGACAAGTTAATTCGTTTCATTAAAGCATGGTTGAGTTGTTCATCAAGCGTTGCGTGGTGGCTTCGTACTGTCACTGAGGTCATTGGAGAACCGTAATTAGTTCCCCCGGTTAAGAGACAGCCTAGCTGTGTTCTTTGCGCGACCGGAGATCCGTTTTGTCCTGGAATCAGTCCTTCACAAATGATCTCCGCATAAACATCAGGACCTAAAAGCATATCAATATTGCCAGGTTGGAAGTAGGATAGATCTGCCAATGGAAAGTTCGCTAAATGACCCCATGAGGATGTACATAGCTGCTGTGATGATAGCGCAGAGGTAAGATGGGAGAATACGAACGCCTTTACGTCCAGGCAGAAAGAGGAATTCATAAATGAAAATATGGTCACGTTGACTATGGAATTGGACGTACCTGTTGACATTTGTCCCAAGCGCTTAATATGCGCAAATGCTTTTTGCTTCCTTAAATTAAGTAGCTATTGCACTTTTTCGGTAACGAATGTAACTTCTGACCCTAAGTCTATCAACGCCCGTATAATGTGGTGAACTCCATTTGCAGCTACTACCTTCACTAGTTCTGTTGCTAACAAAACATTGGATCGCATTTGATTAAAATATAAGTTGATGTTATTGGGCACTTGTACTTGGTTATACTTTTCGTTCTTTAGTGAATCTTAGATCATACTCTGATATGAGTTTTGATATGGGTTTGGATAAGGATAGTTAGAACCTGATGAGGCTGGAAAACTATATTTTCCGTTGCTCCTCTGAGTTGACGACCTCGGTTGATTCGGATTTTGAATCTGGTGTTGGAGTGAGTGTACTCGACGAATTAAACACCATTTTGTTCGTTGTTTCATACATCTGATTGAGTGAATTTATTTGTGTTTTTAATTAGATGAGTGTTATACTCAGAGTGATTCTGCACTCGAGAAGAGGATGTATGAAAGAAATTCACGTTATTGCTACGATTGGGTGTATTTTGGCCTTCAAGGTGTAAGAGTGTTTGATGATTTTGGCAACACATTTGACAGCGATTGTTACTCTTACACTTTGACGAATGATGATCCTACTATTAACAATTTGAGCACACCGATTTTCTTTTTGCTATTTCGATTCGAGCTCTAACTTTCATTCTTTGAATCTGCTTACACTGTCATATTCCCTGCGATGCCTGCACAGACGACAGAAAAACTTTTTTATATCATAGGAAGACTTTGTATGATAACTTGCCGGCCTGACCTTTTTTAAAGCGTTTGTCACACTGCAAGATCTTAAAGCCTCATTTGACTCCATAATGTTTTCGAGGGAGCTAAGTCTCGACTCAATGAATTTTGCAAATGCCTTCCACTCGGGAAGATATTTGGAGCTACCGAGCTTTCTTTCCAATCCTTCTGTATTTAGAGGGGAAGCTTGTGATAAATAACATATAATAAAATTGTGTCCAATGCTTCCACTGCAATTCCGAGATTGGAAAGTGTATAGATGCAGTTAACACTTGTTTCGTGCAGAATCAATCTGCAGATTCATAGGTCAGTTTTTCTTGCTCCATTAAACTCTTAACTGCTTTGTTATTAACTTTCGTTTGATTTTGTAATGATCGTTAAGTATTTCCCAAGCCGCGACATAGTTTTTGCCATCAACTTCAACTACCAAGTGTTGAACCAAAAGCACGGTATTATCTTTTACCTGAGTTTTGGGAATTGCAATTTCTGTGTATCAAATAAGTCTACGTTTTGATCAACCGTGCTTTCAAACAAGTTGTGAAATTCATCTAACAAGCCTGAGAATTTCCTAATTTAATTTGGTGGCAACTGAATGTCACACACCGAAGTTTCTGTAGTATTTAACCGCGAAACCTCCAAATTTGCATTGCTTGCTTGTGCAAATTTATCAAAATAATTGGTTAACATTCTCGTTAATGAAAAGAAAACACTTTCGCGAATGTTTCTGCTTCAAAATATGATTCTTTAAAAGAATCGATTAATGCATGAAGAATTGCCTCGTGGTTTTTTTAGCGCGTTTGAAACAATCTTCATTGTTAGTCATGCATACGTTCACATAACCTCTTAATTTGCGCGCCTCGGTTTATCTCTTAAGAGAAACCTTGTGGGAAGAGGCCGACTGTGCCGGCAAGGCTATGGTGTAACTTTGAAGTTTGACAGCCTTCAATTTTTCTTCTTTTTCAATTTAGGGTTGTTAATTATGTTCTGTGCATTTTATCTAGTGATTGAGAATATTATGAGCTTAATTGAAGTCAATAATTATCAAACATATGACAATTCCAATCACTAGATTAATGTTCAAACACAAATTCAACAATTCCCACGTGTCAAGTCCGGTGCGTATCCCGATCTGTCGTTGACTGTTTACGTTCCACGTATCTTATGTGCCTTTCTCGTAATCGGGTGAATCTTTTAGGGGTGAATTCGAGAATTCGTTGTTGGGAACCAAACACGTATCTATGAGAAAATTTGGTATTATCCCACCCTTCGTTTATACTTAAAGTAAGACAACGAAGAATCTGTTAGCCTAAAGCATTTAAAACGTTAAGTAGTTGATTCGATCTGTTCGCACTTGTAATTTCCGAAATTAGGGTCATGCTCTGCCATCGTCACTTCTATTTGTTTGTAGAATAGGTACAAGTCGTTTGACGAGACATAATACGTTGGCTGAAGTTCAAAATTCGGTGGAATTATTTCCACGTCGATATGAAAGTTTCTCTCATATTTTTAGGGAATAACTGCTTTCATCGATGCTTCGGGAGATCATCGATCGACTCAGACAGATTACTAGAAAATTCGCGAGGAGATCTAAAAACGTCAGGCATTTTATCTTAACCTGTCAAATCCTCATGCCCTGAATCAATCTTTGATCCTGCCCAATGGATGTATCTACATTTGAGTTAACAATAGCGCGTGTTAGATTAGGAGTTTCTCGAGTAAATATCTCACGGACGATACCAGAAATTAATTGAATAAACTCGGATGTTGCTACTACAGGTTGCTAGTTGGCTTGCGGGAGATTAGTTGATGCATCATAGATAATTTATTAAACTATTTATTATTTACTAAAGTAAGCGTAAAGAATAGGAATTGTATATGTTCAAAAAGGTATGCAATTCATCTTAATAAAATTACGTTTGAAGTGGAAGTTAAAGCACTGACTCAAACAATATAAAAAATAACCGAAAGAATTGTTTTTTACTTTACTTAAACGGTTTAAAAGATGTATTGTTATATTTAGCATAATTCTTTAAATTGATTGTTTTTATTCTTTGTTCTTTTTTTTCAATTATGCTTTTATTTTTTGTTTTTATTAAATAGTATTTTTGTTTTTCGTTCTGTTATACTTTAATACTTTACATATTTCTATTTTCCAACTGATTTTTCACTGTCACAATTCTTAAAACTAGACAAACAAACATTCAAAAAGTATTTTATGTCCCAAAATATACTTATATCTGGCGGCTTGGCAGTTAGTCAGTGCCTCGTTTTTTCCTTGGGTACTCAAGGGGCGAATTCCATGAGTTAAAATCGATCACTCATTAATTAACAGGCTTCTGGCTTTAATAAGTTAAAATTATGTCCACGTACTCCCACTATTTATTGTGGTTTATTTTCCCGCAAAATTTATTATTTTATGCTCGGGTATACATATTTTATAATTTGAACGCGAGTTAATTTCTTACTGTTAGTAAAATTAAGGAAAAATCCGATTTCACACAATTTCGATTAATTAAAACACAAAAGTTAGCTCAACTTAATAAATTTTTATATCTTAAAAGAAACCTAAAGTGTCTGACTCTGTAAGGTGTGGTCAGGTGATTTTGAATTGGTAAACGTTCGCAGGTAAATTTGAAATGCAGCGGAAATGTGAATGATTAGATTTCTTAATTATATTATATTATTATTATATGCTGCCCTCTCATGTTGCACAATTTTCTCTTTTTTGATCTTTTAAGGCATCTATTGAACCATTTTTTTTTAACATTCACACACATTTTCTTCAATAAATTTCTTCTTGTTTTATCAACTTCCCCTATTGCCACTAGGCTATTTGCCTCGGAATACCCATTTCTTCGTTGACTTCCCTCTTTTATTATATGTTCTATTTTTTTAATATGCTACTCCATAGTGTCTCGTGATCTACCTCTTTGGATTGAACCGCTTGTCTTCATGTCGTAAATCTTTTTGAGTCTCCCATTCGTGACCATTTTTGATGTTTTTTTTTTTCAACAGTGTTATAACTGACTTTTTCGTACTATTTCTTTCCTTAATTTCTCGTTTCTTATTTTATCCCTTCTGGGTTTCCTCGCGACTCTTCTGACGAATTTAATTTCTGTCGCTTGGAAACAACTCCGTTGTTTATCGACAAAGGTAGGGATTCAAATCCGTATAGGCTAATCGACGCAATTATGCTGTTGTAGAGCTTTGATTTTACTTGCAAGGAAATTTCCCTTTTATTTAGTAATGTTACGTTGTTTTGGTAACATGCAGACATAGATTTTTGGTTCGATTTTGAACTTCCTGATCACATTAACGATCCTTTGAAATAAAAGCAGCTAAGTATTCATACGTTGGTAATGTTTTTATACTCCTTCCGTTACATTTGATATCAATATCTTTCTTAAGATTGTGTTTCTTGGATATAGACATTACTTTGCTTTTTTTCAGTGTTAGGATAGGTAGGTAGGTAAATGTGCCTGTTGAAAAAACCAACCAACTTACGCCTATTGGCCCATTGTGATACCATGTGGATCTATTATACTTTCACTCATGGAACCAATTTGAGCTTATACTGAAGTGTAGGAAAATGTTAACGTCTATAGTCTATATAAGAGAAGTTTTCATCTCTAGGAGAGAGCTAGACATGTACAGAGCAGGAATTGGATTGTTTCCTCTTCCTCCAAAGAGGAAACCTTCTTGCATGCTTGCCTATAAGACAGTGTCCAGTGATGATACTGATATATATTGGCGCTGAGATGTTTCCTGTTTAAAAGGATCAGACTATCCAATCGATTCAGAACCAGCTTTCGCAAGATCTGTGTAGTCGCTAAATATGTTGATCTAACAGTCCACCTAAGGTTTGTTATTATTTTAGCATCTAGCTTTAATATTGATTTGCACCGTAGCAATTGGTATAGCTTTGTTACCCTTTTCCGGTAGAATAGGTAGAGTGGTTCCCTGGAATGTCTCTCTGATCCGGCACCCAGCAAAGGTGAGGGTTTAACTGCTCTACCGATCTGCAAGAGATGATCGGAATTCAAGGACGGCTTTAGAATTTAATGAGACTAAGTCCAGGGACTTGATAGCGGCATGACTATCCTGACTATAAGATGTGGATATCCTTTGTAGGTTTTTTTTTAACCAGGATAGAGCTTCTTTAATCACCTTCCGCCTGGAACATGCTACAGTGATTTGAAAAATGGAAAGACAGGCTTGGATATAACGGTTTTAGATCTATCTGTGTTAAAATGGATTGACTTGTTCTTCATAAAAGCATCTTCCTCACAGAATTATCTGGACGGGAAGCTAATAAGAAAATCTTTGTTAAACCAAGTTCAGTCGTAGCTACTTACCTGCTGAAGATATCGAGGCGTGTCAACAGATTAGAATATCTAATGCCTCGGAGGGAGCAAAACGTAGGGTTGCGCTTATGCATATGCTCTTCTTTGGACTCTGCTTAATTTGCTGCTGTTGACAGCATTTTCTAAGGCCGTCCACCAGACAACAACCCCGTAGGTGAGTCCTGTCTTATAACCGAGATGTATAGCCGGTGGGTTATGCGAGATTCCTAATTCCAAATGGCCACATTTATTCCCAATGTCTTTCTTGCACGAGAATAAGGCTATTGAAGCTACTGAGTGATGGAGATTAATCTGGAGAAACCGTGTCATTGCTACATCTAATCGTATAAGATTTCTTTTTAGTTCGTCATCCGTTTCCATTTCTGACAGAGTTTCAGAAGAGGAGACCGACAGCTTAGTTGTCACCTCGGAAAAATGTGAGTCGTCGCTGTCCATTTCTGGAAAGTATATCGACGCTCCAAAATATAAGGTTGTATTTGAAGTTTCTGGAAGAGTTTGGCTTGAACTTGACCCAATCTCTCCTAATGCACTTATGGCTTTGGTGAAAAGATCGAAAGATCTTTGATTGGCACATGCTCTAAACTTGACGTGGCCTTGGTGCCAGCCAGCGTCGCATGTGATCGGAGGAGGTCTGGAGTTTTCCCAAATGATGGCCAAGAAGTTGCCCGAAGGCTTCAACATGACCAACTGCCACCGTTCAAGTTATATTGCTCCGTCAGTGTCGTTTCTATCGATTACTGCGATCGTTATTGCGTTCTTTAGGACTTCGCCTTTTGGGAACCGGCACGGTTTTCTCCAACGATCTCTGGTGCTTGGAGGAGTCTTTTAGCGTTTTGGGAGCAGTAGGAACAGGGTGTTAGGTGTTAGGGTGTTATTAGCCCACGCTCTTAATGTCGGTACTGCTCTTAACCTCCGGAATGTATCCGAAAGTCTTAAGAATGCGTAAGGTATTTTGACGTCTTAAGTAGAGCGCCTTAGATGTACCATGCCGATGGGGCTAAGCCCCTGATTTCTCCTTAGGGGGAGAAGTTCCAGAGAAGATCTGGATATTCCTTTGCAACGAGCTGGAGATGCTATGCCCTCAGGCCAGGAGGTAAAGGTGGGGTAGTATTGGTAGAGGAGAGGGGAAGCATCCTTTAGTTTCAGGACTTGTCTGGAAAACTTATCAAGATTCATTGAGCTTACTCAGCTTCTACAACTTGACATGTTTCAATGCTAAAAAAGAGGATTTTTTTTTAAGTGTTAATCGACATTCCTTTTGCTTCTAGTTCTGGCTTGTATTTTGGCTATGATGATTATATATATGGTATAATCAGCGTAAAGTAGGAACTGGAGATAGATGGGTTCTAATCTTCTCATGCTAACTGAAGTTCTATTGGATCGCCGTTGGCATTTTTTTGGTGTTTCTTCTAGAAATTGATGAATAACAGGGGACTTAGACTCTCGTCCTGTCTAAGGCCTTCGTTTAATTTTAAGGGACTTGGCTTATCCATATCTGGTCTGATGGTTCTGACTGGGTTTTTGTAAGTGCTTTTGCTAGCATTTATTAATCCAAGTACGACGTTTTCTGATTTTAGCGTTTTCCAAATAAATTGTCTTGGCACCAACTCGAAAGCGGCTTTCAGGTCTAGGAAAGCTAAGAATAGATCATTGTTTTTTACTTTAGATGTATCTAAGAGTGCTCTTAATAAGGATGAATGGTCCTGGGTTTGCCTACGTTATCTAAAATCTGCTTGTTTTTCTTCTAGAATATGTTCTATGGCTTTCCTCAGTCGTTTCTCGAAAATTCTCGTATATACTTTAAATATAATTGATGCAAGGCTAATAGGGTGGAATTAATATATTACAGTCGTAGATGCTACCTGTTATATGGATTGGGATTATGAGGCTTTCGTTCCAGTCAATGCTTTTGTTCGTGGTCAAGTCGTTGTTTCCATCTTTTGTTATTCTACACTGTTTTCCTCTTCCCCCTTATGACTTTTTACTATTCTCCAGAAGGTGCTTGTATTGTTTGCGTGTTTATTTTTCTTCTAATTGGTTACCAAAGTCTTTCCAAGATTTTCTTTTGGTTTCTTTGACTTTCACATCATTTTTCTTGAATTTTCAGTTTGATTTGTTGTGTCCACCATGAGGTTGCCATAAGGAGCTGGTTGTGTACGCAATATTCAATTAGTCGAAGGCGTTGTTTTCACCTTCATAGTTTTCCATGGTCTGAAGGGATGTGCTTTTGTCGTTAAATCACCGGTTATAATTGCTACTCTTCCTACATTTGTCAGTGAAGGCATATAGCTGTGCATAGAAAGGCCACCGATCTGTGGGTTGCCATGGCTGAAGTGGTAGTGTATTTGCCTCACAATGTTGATTTGCGGTTCAAAACTAGCCATACCCGAAAAACATAATTTTTTTCAGAGAGCTTAAATCTCGTGTCATAAATGGTTGCCTTAAATGTTTATTTTACTTCTCTGAACTAATTTATGCTATTGTAGTTTTTTAAAAAATAATTGCCTTAGAGTTTCTTGTATTATTCTTTTAAATATTAAATATTGATTTTGTTATAACTAGGGATTCTCTTTGAAGAGTTTCGGAAGATTTAGTTGATTTGAATTCATGTTTTTTTATTTCTTTGATAATTTATTTGCTTATCATCACTCAGCCTTTGTAGACCCTGTAATATTATTCTTATGTTTTCAGTTTGACTTCCAATTTTGTTATGTTGTTCTATCATAACGCTAGCGATTTCATTTACTTTAGTCCCTATTATTGCAAAATACATCTCTACATTTCTTATACAAATATAAAACACTCGGTTTTTCATTGACCATATTATACTATTCTATAACATTGTACTTCTTCACAAATGAGTCTTTTTCCAAATAAAAAATTAAAGCAGAAATTAGGTTTAGATTTTAAATTAAACACATAAACTTTCGTGTTTGAGTATATCATCAGTGAACCTTACTAACAACAAAATTAACACATGGGCTGAATAGTAAAACACAAAATTTTTGCAAAATTCAACTTAATTTATCAATATAGTTGCCTTCCAGGGCGATACACAAATTGAAACGATTTTTTAATTTTTCGATACCAGTTTTGTAGTACGATTTCGGTTAAGCCTTAAAATAGGCCTCTGTTTCGGCGATTACTTCTTCATCGGAATTAAATCTCTTTCCGGCGAGCATTCTTTTGAGGTCTGCGAACAGGAAATAGTCACTGGGGGCCAAATCTGGAGCATACGGTGGGTGAGGAAGCAATTCGTAGCCAAATTCATTCAATTTTGCCATCGTTTTCATCGACTTGTTACACGGTGCATTGTCTTGATGAAACAGCACTTTCTTTTCCTTCAAATGCGGCCGTTTTTCTGCGATTTCGTCCTTCAAACACTCCAACAACGCAATGTAATAGTCGCTGTTGATAGTCTGACCCTTTTGGAGTTAGTCGATGAAAATAATTCATGTGTATCCCAAAATACAGCTACCATAATCTTGCCAGCCGACTGTTGAGTTTTTGGTCGTTTTGGACGAGGTTCGTCGCCTGCTCGCCACTCAACTGACTGCTGACTTGACTCTGGAGTGAAGTGATGGAGTCAAGTTTTATCCATTGTCACATACCGACGCAAAAATTTGGTTTTATTGCGGTTGAATCATCTCTGAATCATCAGCACGTTGTTGTTCTTGGTCGACTGTGAGCAAACGCGGCAACCACTTTGAACAGAGCTTTCGCATGTCCAAATATTCGTGTATGATATATCCAACATGCTCTTTTGATATCTTCAGAGCCTCAGCTATCCCGATCAACTTCACTTTACGGTCATTCGTAATCATTTTGTAGACTTTTTTGATGTTTTCATCTGAAACAGCCTCTTTTGGACGTCCACTTTCTTTGCATCGGCTGCATTTTTTTCCATCGAAAAGCAATGATAAATCAACACACAAAATTGCTTTGAATCTATATTTTTTTTTCACAATAAAAAAGTTGCTTCACTCACAACGCTATAGTTAGTTAGTTAATTAGTTAGTTGACTTTTATTTTCAATTAATGTTTTACAATGTAACGATTACCTTAAGTCTTTTATGGTTTGGCCTGTGGCCAAATCATGTTTTCCGAACATTGATAGTCGAAATTCTTTTAAGATCAGACAAACACCAAGAAAATGTAAGATGTCTTCTCTCTTCTTCATGTTGCAGAGGTCACAAAGTATTGGTAAATCTGGTCTATGGGGTGTAAAGTTTAGTTGAACGAGTTCCCCTCTCAGTTTAAAAATAGTACTTATTTTGTCAACTGCGTGATTATCTAGGAAGTATGTTTTTCATTTAGAAAATGGTTTAGTTTGCTGTAATAGTTCCTAAACAGTGACGATTCAGCTTCTTCGACATATTGGTCATATGTATGCGTGCCAAAATTCTACAAAACCAAGTTAAATTTTTCTCTTCACTCTTTCACTTGAATAGAGGGATTTAGTCCGCATTCAGAAGCTGTTTTCTTCCATTCGTCGCAAATGCCTCCGTTTGTTCTAATTATGATTCTTAAAACTACGTTTGGTATTCTGCATTCATTCATTTCTAGTATTTTTAGGATATAGTTGAAGTGCATTTTGAGCGTGTACAAGAGCAAAGGAGGAGTTCCCCTTTCAAGATGTAGCATATAGTTCGGAATATTTTTTGGTAATCGGAAAATCTTCTTCAAAAAGTAGCGAAGAAATTTTTCCACAGCATCGTAGCCTTTGTAACCCCATACCTGAGCTCAGTAAAGCATTATCGACGCTGCGGTTGAGTGGAACAAAGTTTGTTTTGCACTTTGCGATACATATTTATTTTAGAAGCAACGTTCCCAAATCGAACAGATAGCTTTTTTAGCAACAGCTATGTTTTCCTTAAAGTGTGGTTTGAAATTTACGGAGGACGATATAAGGAAACCTAGGTATCTGTATCTGGATACTACCTCAATCTCTTCCCCTGCATTTCTGAATATCATCATTTTTCATTTGTCAAGATTTACAGTGAGATTTCAACTTTTACAGAAAGCATTAAACCTGTTTATCATTAACTGCATACCTTGAGTTGTGTCACCCAGAAAGACTATATCATCAGCATACATCAGCGCAGAAATTGAAGCACCGTTGAATCTTATTCCACCTTTGACATCATCTGTTATATCATTGATGTATAATATAAAAAACACAGCACTTAAAATACAGCCTTGTTTAACACCCATTGAAGTTTCGAACTCTTCAGAAAATAAGTCTCCATCCCATACATTTCCTAAATCCAGCTTGGAATTCTTTAAGGATGTAATGTTCTTGTACCCATTCATACAATCTTTTGTAAATTAATGAAGCAAACAATTTGGCTAAAGTGTTTACAAATGTGATTCCTCTATAGTTCTTCGGGTCCCTGTAATCGCCTTTTTTGTGTAGGGGAAAAATTATTGCTTTCCTGAATACGTCGGAGATATTAGCAGAGTCGAATATTCGATTAAATTCAATTGTGAGAAAATTCATAAACTCATATGTGCAATTTTTTATTCTAAGAAGAATTTGGTATCTAAAATACTAAAACTACCATATTCGTAAAATAGTAATTGAATTAAGTTGAAACTGTATAAGTGTTATGTAAAAAAAAAGGAAAAATCGAACCAACAGGAACCAGGAAATTAGCATCACCGTTTTACTCGTATACGCACAAACAAAAAAAGAACAATTTTAGATGATTTTGATATTTTCACACGACTTCAAAATAAAATCAAATTCCAGTACAAATATAAAATACAAAAATAAATAATTAAACCAATTTTATGATTACTACGAATATAGTATTCAATGAGAATGTAGAAGTTTCTTTGAAAGAGTGAAGTTTAAGTATGGTAAAAGCTGACTATTGAATCATTGTTGGTACACTTTAGACTTAAGTGCGTATTAATATTTAAGTCGACACCTTTTTTAAGCCACGACAAATGATTCGTTGGTGGTAAAGCCCATTGACTTTTGCTCACTAGTAATTAACTAATGTCTAGAACGCACTAATTACATTGTTTGCCATATGATTATTTAACGCACCTATCCACTAGCGTCCATCCCGGAGACAGATTCAACCAATCCCCTCGTGGAGCTGTCAGCTAGGTACAACATCACGAGGTTGGTCTTGTGACCGCTGCATCTTCTGCATCTATTATCATCTTTTGATTACCCGCAGCCCATTTTGTGGAGTTGTTAAATTAAGTTCAGTCTGATCTGTCATTTTTCTTACAATGTGCAAATCAGCTGACAATTGCAAAAAATCTTACAATAAAAAATTGTCCGTTCACACGGTTGGTATAAAGTCTGACAATTGCATTGTCAGCTGGCCGTCTTACAATTTTCTGACAATGAGGTTTCTGAAAATATTGTCAGGTTGAAAACTGTCAGTTCACACGATTGTTTGATACATTGAAAGGTATTCTCAGAGAAATTAAACTAAAAGTTTTGTTCTTCGTGTGCTGAGAAAAGTGAAAGTGAAATATTTGAAATATTTCAAATAAAATGGGACGTAATATCCAGCTTGCTATCATTTTAACTGAACATGTGTTGGAAAACAGTGATGATGACGAATTGCCACAAAAACGACCGCGACGTAGTGGGTAGTGATTCTATGCTAAATTGCTTTTCGAATTACGCGCTGAGGAGCCAGCATTGTATTACAATTTTTTGCGGATGGACTCGAAACAATTTAATGATCTTCTTGCTTTAGTTACTCCAATTATTAAAAAGCAAGACACGAATATGCGCTTGATTATTTCAGCGGGTGAGCGGCTTGCATTGACCATACGCTATGTAGCCACGGGTGGTTCTTTTCGATCTCTGCAATATCTTCAGGTAAATTTATTGTACTACATAGTTCAAGGTACACACCATTGTACAGAAAATGCCGTTTAATTCTAGGCACCAACAACACCACATGCTTGGGATGATGTTGCCAGCAAATTCTACGATCTGTGGCAGTTTCCAAACTGCATTGGAGCAGTTGATGGAAAAAATGTGGCGATGGTCGCACCACCAAATGCTGGCATTTTTTTGGAAATGGAAGTGTTGGCGATTTTTCTACATCGCCTTCAGCTTTTTTTTCTTCATATAATCCATTTTTTGTTTTCAATTTTGCAAAATCACACTCTAATATAACAAAGAACTTAAAATGTACCGCTTTCGCTTCTATAATTATTATCTGACAATTGAGTAATTGTCAGAAATTGCTAGATGTAATTAACAACGCCTTCTCACAATTTTCAATGAATCTGACAATTAATGAAAATTGTGTGTTCAGACGGTTGTAAGACATTTCAAACAATTATTTTACTGACAGATCTGACAATATTGTCAGACCTGAAAATCGTCTAAGCTTAGCTTTATGAAGCTAAATAGTGCCGTCAAATTCTCCGCAATATGTAATTGATCGAAGAGTAAAAATAGACTAAGCAGAGAGATTCTCTATGTCGAGAAGTAATTGGACTAAAAAAAGCTGCGTGCTCCCTTTTTTCATCTGTGCATTTCAGACAGGATGGTGAGCTGTTGCGTCAAAACTTGTATAAATACTTGCGGCAGCTACTGTGACCATGTAGTAACCAGGTACGATGGTAATTACCGTTCCCGTGATTTCGATCTATACAGTCTCGAATTTACATATGTCTCCAGCACTTCTTATCATCCAGAGTTCTATGTTATCCATTATCCATTAAAATTTGGTAGGATTGCCATATTCGTTTTAGCATTGTCTTCTTATTAATATCATCGATTACTCATACGTATCGATTAGAATGTTGTCTTGGATATGTAACTAACTACTCGTTATAAAATTCTTTTTTTTTTTTTCGAGGTTGGTATTTACATTTATATTTTTTTATCTAAATAATTTAATTTCGACCCAACGGGCTGTATGGTGGGCACCGACTCACAGCCTGTTGTACAAGAAACAAGAAAACGGTACGTTGTCAATTGCTGTCGCCTGATGTTGCGAGAACCGGTATTTTGCGGTTCAGCAGACGCCTCGCCTGATGTGTGAGAGAACCGTATGTTTTCTTGCCATTAAGATTAGTAAAAAATACTCCGCAACTTTAAACGTTATAATCTATTGTGTTTTATTCTTTATTCATGTACCATATGTCATTTTATAGGCTAACAAATTTGTTCTATTTTGACACTAAGGAAAATTTCCGATTTAGTTGTGCGTGGGAGTGTTTAGCATTGTGTACTGTTGTTACGTAAAAATTCTCCCACATCGAAAAGGGAAGTAAGAAAAAGTAATTTACTTACATACTAACAAAACGACAATCGAGACAGTATATTATGTACGTAATCGTATAGTATATAGGAAACAGAACATCTGAATCCATAAACATTCATACAAGGTGCATGGATAATTTTACAAGCCGCCGTTATTGCTTCGTCCTTAACGATGATCTTTATGCAGCCGTAGGGCACTGCTGTTGTTCTCAGGAGCAATGTCGCGGAGCGGTGCCTTGTGTGTGTGGTTGAATGTGACTGACAAGAAAAATTTTCCAATCATTTGATTTACTTATGCTTAGTACTGGTTGTTTCGGTTTTAAGTGCGTGGATTTAAATCGAGTGTTTTATTTATTTAATTATAGTAGCTTAAGTTTGTAATTCAATCAGGTAAGTTTTATTAAATTCATTTGTTTTATTAAGTGTAAAATTTAAATTCATATTTGAGTTGTGTGTAGTAGATTTTTATGTTGTGTGTTGTGTCGTGTGCGTCAAGTACGCGTGGATATTTTTCGTGTTGATGGAGTGGGTTTGTTTGAATTTGTGTTGTAATTGGTATGAGGACAATAGGGCGCATGAATTTTCCTACAGATTTAATTTTAATTATTTTGATATATATATTCCTTTTTGTGAAATTTAATATTTAAAATAATTTAATTCATTGATGATGTTGTTTTTATTTTGTTTTGAGGAAAATTTTCAATTTCATTTTAATTAATTTTTATTGAATTCAGTGTTTGATTAAGTTTGATGATTAATTATTTTTGACTGCAGTATTTAATTGAGTTTGCTCTTGGGTTTCGTTTATTGGTAGCGGGCAAAGTTTTGTGATAGGTCTTTTTAATATACCTTGTTGTGTTTTTACCTTGACTAGGCGGATGAAAATGTCCTTTCCTTGGTACGTTTCCTGGATGTGGCCTAAGCTCCATTTCGCGGGAGGAAGTCGTTCATCCTTTAAGAAAACAAGGTCTCCTACTTAAAGTTGTGTTTGTGTCTTCAACCATTTCAAGCGGTGCTGCAACCGTGTTAAATACTCTATTCGACAATGTTTCCAGAAGTTTTGCAGATGCGCTTGTACTGCTTTCCACCTGTGGGTGTATCCTTGTTTGCCTACGGTCAAGTCTGGCTCTGGTACGGTAAATAATGTCGCTTTAATTAGGAAGTGTTCTGGCGTAAGCGCCTGGACGTCATCGGAGCTTTCGGTCAAAGGGCAAAGAGATCTTGAGTTTAGACAGGCTTCAATTTGTGTCAAAAGCGTGGTGTGTGTACTATTTCCGAAAATCAGTTTTAAGTTGTACCTTATGCTCTTTACTTCAGGTTCCCACAATCCTTCAAAGTGGGGAGAAGCCGGATGAATGAAGTTCCACTACGTTCCTTCTGCTGCTAATATTTCGCAATTTCCTTCAAATCTTGGATCGCGCTCTTCATCAAACGACGTAGTTCTGCCTCGGCTCCTACAAAGTTGGCTCCGCAGTCGCTGTAGATTTGACCACAGGCTCCTCTTCGTGCTGCAAATCTTCTAAAACCTTCTAAATACGCTTGGGTCAATTCCTGTGTGGGAAAAAGGTCTTGGTAGTTCTCCCATAAGATGTTGTGCTGCTTGACTTCGAAACTTGTAGCAAGTGGTACAATGGTTTATGTGTTTCCTTACAGCTCTTTTGATTTGAAAACCCAGTACTTTCGCCGTATACATATGTACCATCATAAGCTGTATTCCTCCGTGTAAAACTATTACATGAGCATCGCGTATAATCAGTTTTGTAAAGTGATGTCGGGGTTCTAATTAGCATTCGCTAGTCTTTCGCCTACACAAAAAATTCCTTCACCGTCGACAAATGGGTCTAATGATCCCATACTCTTGGACTTTATGCCTTCGGCAAACGTTTCTTGCTGCGCAAGACGTGACACTGTTTTTGCAGCGATGTCCAGTTCGTTGGGTGACAGGAACTCGAACCTGCGGTTAAGGGCGCCATCCTTGGCGTTATTGATAAAGCGCTTACACCAGGCTGTGGCAAGAATAAGTTTAGTTAAATTTGATGATCGATGAGCTGATTAATTGCTGCTTCAGACCTGAACAGTGAACCCGAACCTTTGTTTTGCCTTCCTCGGTAGTGAGATTTGTGCATTGTGTTGGCAACTCGAAGTTCCAAGTCGAAGTTAGAAAATCTGAACCATTTCACTATAGTTTATACCCAACTAGTGCCGATGGTAGTGCACCTCTAAATGTTAAATCTGCGGTATTAAATTTTGCTGAAATGTATTTCCATACGTTGGTGTTTGTCAGCCGCTGGATCTCCTCTACTCGATTCCGAACAAAAGTTTTCCAACGTGAAGCCGGTGCTTGAATCCATGCCAGAGTGGTTGTTGAGTCGGTCCATGCATGCATCGTGATGTTTTTCATCTCAAGCGTGGTTACCGTGTAGTGTAGCAGTTTAGCCAAAATAATCGCAATGCAGAGCTCTAAGCATGGTAGACAGATTGGCTTTACTAATGCAACCTTAGACTTGGACATGAAGAGGTGCATGTGGACTTTTGCTTGTCTGTCTTGTCCCCGAATATAGACTCCAGCTCCGTAAGCCTTTTCGAATTCGTCGCTAAGACCATGCAACGACTATCTGGTTTCTTTTTGCCAACTGTTTGGGTCCATCTTGGAATTCGTATATCATTTATAGCCGGCAGATTACTGTACAACTTGTTTCATCCTTCGAGTATTTCCTCGTCAATTGATTTTGCAGTGGTCTCGGAATATCCTTTTTTATGTGGGTGTGTATAACTTCAATGATTTCTGAGCTTGCGTTAATTGCAGGTTTAAGGACTCTATTTTGGGTACCATACAGACCTAGCATTTTCCTATTGCTAATCTCTTTTATGAGAGCAGCAATTCATCTGTAACAGGTGAGGTCTTCTTATTAGGAATTCTTAAGTATCATTTCTCGTGTCGTAGTAACATTTCGTCCAACTTTTCAGTTGAGATACTTTACGCCATTTCACTTTTTTTTAATATAGTCTTAGATATTGGGATTACCTGAGACTTATTTGGATTGAGTGGTAATCCATTAGATTCAGACCAAGTTTGAATGAGCTTAAGATCTTCGTTCATAAGAAGATCTAATTCGCCTAGTCTGCAGTTGAGCTTTTCTAGATGAAGTTGCATATAGGTGGACGGAATTTGCATACAGATGGAAGTTAATTTGTAAATATGCCAAATAGCAACGGGCCCAGAATTGGGATGAATAGAGTTCATCACAAAAACCGTTTGAAATGTTAGGTAGAGAAACCTCCTGATTAGCCTTACCATCTTATCGCTAAACCCGAACTGAGTTTTAAGCTTCCAACACAGGACAGAATGGTTTACCTTATCAAACGTTTTGGAAAAATCATAGAAACAAAACAGATCCCTTGTTAAAATCATGTCTGATTTCTTCAAGTAAGTTGACCATAGCAGTAGAGCAGCTATATTTTGCTCACCCGATTAGTGAGTTAGTGAGTCGCTTATGAGTAAATTTGTATTAAGATCACCACAAACTTCTATGTGCTGATATGGCACAAAGTAATTGGAAATATTACCAAAAAAAAAGGGTTAGGGGAGCATCTCCTATTTTTATTGTACACACATGAAACAATACATTTAGTGTTACAGTCAAATATCTAGACACAATTATATTCAATCCCGTTGGCACTAGATTTGGTATTCGTTTTCCATTTTAAGTTAGATTAACAATAACTCGCTACTCCATCACCTGTAGTGTCATTCATTCATATCATTCCTTAAAATTTCATAGTTTTGCACTTTGTAAATTTCATTTATACTATTTAAGTTTTTTTCCATACTGTATAAGTTTCCAGAATTTACAAAAACTATAAAAGAAACAGATAAAAACAAGAAACAACAAACATATAAAAAGGCTTTCAACCTAGTGGAGAGAAAAAAAATTTAAGAAAAGGTTTATACATAGCGGGGGCGTATGGTACATAGAGAATAAAGAACAACACTGTACGTGAATAGTTTGAATAAAATTTTAAATTTATTTAATCGCAGCAGCAGAAAACAGATCTTCGGAGCTTTCAATGAGAAAGCCTTTTTCATTCTTCGACTTCATGTCTAAATTTAATGAATACAGCAAACAGTTGTTTTTTTTCGCCGCACATAGGTCGTTTTCTAGCAACTAGGCGGTCAAAATACAATTTTCCAAAGTTAACTTACAATAAAACAAATGTATTGTTTGACAAGCAGGTACCCCTGCCTCCCCTCTGCGGCTCCCAGCACTGCACGCGGGCACCTCACACGTCGGGACTTAATCGTCTTGCAAGATGTACACGTTTAGTTATCAGCACCGCCGCTCAGAGCGAAACAAACATTACAAAGTGAATATTTTATGTTACACAGTGAAGTGCACAAGTTAAAGTGATGAACATGGATAAACCTGGTAAGTTTCTCATAATATGATATAAATTTCAATAAAAAATGTTAAAATTTAGTAAAGACTACCCTTTTTATGGGTAATTTCTCACCATTTTTTTTTTTTTTTTTTTTCCAATAGCAAAAATTTTATGCTTCCGGGTCTTTCCGTCTTATTTTGTTCTATAATATAACTCTCTAGCGTGATAACTACTTTTGTCCACTTCGCGAAATAAATATATTTTTAGTTACAAAGTGATAAATTACCTCTTTTTTCTTTTGTGTCAAAACGAATTCGTTTTGTTACAGGATGATCAGGCTGCTCGGGATTGAAAGAAGTTACTCGTAGACATCTGTTTGATAAGATAATTGAGCAATTTATTATTATTTTTTTTTTTTTTTCATTAATAAACGAAAAATTGGGATACTTAGAAAATTAGACACTAAACAACAACACAGAAGTAGATTTTAATAGCCAGCAATTCTCGTTTTGCCACTGTTTTAAAATGACTATGGTAGACGGAAAGATCTGTAATACAGCAACTAACACGAAGTAAAGGAGTAGATGTTTTGTATGCGGAGCTACATCAAAATATTTTAATCAATTAAATAAAAAACACACTCTGAACCGATACCAGAGTTGCTTGGCCTATCAAGTTTACACGCCAGAATAAGATTTTTCGAAAGTATATTGCATTTAGCTTACAAAATGCCAGTTAAAAAATATCACGCGAGAAGAACCGAAAAAGGAAAATTATAAGAACAAGAACAAGATTCAGCAAAAATGTTTTTTTTTTAGTAAATATGGCAAAGTGTAACTTCGAAAACACATACGATGGCAATACAAGCAGAAGATTTTTTGAAATCCCACAACTAGCTGCTGAAATAACGGAAATAAATTTTTGATTTTTTATAGACTTAAAGCTTAAAGTAATTTTATAAGCCATTTCAAGCGGGCAAAAAATTAGTGTTCAAAAGCTTGACCAATATGCATTGGAAAGTTTATGTGGAGTTGTACAGTTGGCATCCTATGACTCCCACCATACACAAAATTTTAATACATGATTGAGCAATCATCGAAAATTCTCCTTTGGCCATCGGTCTGCTTTCGAAGGAAGCTGCAAAAACCCGAAACAAACACTTTCGGTCACTTTGGCCCAAAAATTTTCGCGCTAAAAATGTAACCTAAATATTTAAATCTCATCAGCTTAATGAGAAAAATTAAAAAATCATTCGAAAATCATTTTTGCAGAAAACTTTACAGCTTTTGCTTCCTGCAGAGCTGAATGAAAAGAAAACATGTGATAAATGCATGGAAATTGAAGGTGAGGAGGATATGAATAATAAAATAATGTACGAAGTAAACAATTATTGTATCTATTTTCCAAATTAATTCATGTGAACCTTATTAAAATGGTATTCTTCTTGTTAATGTTTAAGTATTCCTGCCTCATGGCATTCAGTATTAGATAATAACATTATATAATAGTGCATTATATTTAGCACTTCTACCAGCGTTTCTTTCAATCCTCGAAACACTTCTCAAACTCGATATTTGAAATACCCTAAGCCGTTTTTATTTGCTCAACTGTTGAAAATCTCCGTCCTTTTATAGGTCTCTTCAGTTTTGGAGCAGAACCAGTTATTCATCACCAGTTATGACGTCTATATCTTCTTCTTCTATGAAACTCATAAGATCTTGCCAAGTTTCTTCTTTTTCTTTTTCTGTAATTCTCACATTCCTACTTAACTCGTCAGCAACTACATTTTCTTTACCCTTTTTGTAGGTGATGACATAGTCAAATTCCTCAGGTTTGAGACGCCACCTAACAAGTCGACTACCCGGATCTTTTAACCTGAATAACCATGTTAAAGGCCTGTGGTCTGTTTGGATGAGAAATTTTGTGACGTAGATGTAAGGGCGGAATTGTTTTGTTGCCTATACTATAGCCAAACATTCCTTCTCCGTGGTGCTATAATTTATTTCAGCTATATTAAGTGTCCGACTGGCAATATGTATCGGCAAGTCTTTACCGTTATGTTCCTGGCTAAGTACTGCACCGATTCCTTTATTAGAAGCATCTATTGTAATAATAAATTGCTTCTTAAAATCTGGGTACTGTAAGATAGGATGTTTAGATATAAGCTCTTTCAATTTCCTAAGGCTTTCCTCTTGTTCTTGTCCCCGAATGAAATCAACATCTTTTTTTAAGGAGTCTGTTTAAAGGTTCGGCAATATTACTGAAGTTACTTACGAATTTCCTGTAATATCCAATCATGCCCAGAAACGACTTTATTCCTTTGGGATTCTTAGGTGCTTACATTTTAATGATACAGCTGATTTTATTCGGATCCGGTTTTACACCCTTGTCGGTTATTATATGTCCTAGGTATGAGACTTCTTTTCTGAGAAACTCACATTTGTCGGGCTGTAACTTTAAGTTTGCTTCCTTAGTTCTGTATTCTGCAATATCGAAATCCCTTAAGTTGCAACCTCGTATTGCAACTCCTTTTATACCATACGGTTTGTCTGTTGTATTTACTATTGACACAATACATTTTCCGTTTATATTTTCACTAATCCAGCTAGGGATGATGACACCTCCGGTAGTTTCCTGTCTAGGTATCACCACCTCTTTGTTTAGTTCTTCTTTCACATTTATAGTCCTAAATACCTCTGATCTTCCTTGGACTATGTTTTCTACACTGAGGTGTCTGAGTGGTATTTTTCTGCAACTGCCTATTATAAGGTTATTCTTATAATTGATTGTGAACCCGCCTACCCGTGGGAATTGGTTACCAATCAACCCATCGTACCCTCCCAATAAATTATTCTCTATTACCTGAAATTTTATTTTTCCTGGTTTGCCTCCATTTGAGGTAGGACAAAACCTATCTTCACTAAAAACTTCACCTAACGTTTGTCGTGTCTTTCCGCCTATTCCGCTAAATTTCATTTTACTTTTAGTTTTAATCTCGCCTTCATAGATGAAGCAGTTAGCCTTTATTAAAGATTATTATATTGCTTACTATTCGAAGTTGACGGTTGGTCAGTATTCTGTTGTTGATTAGGGACTTCTTTATTATCTGATTGCTTATTTCGTTTTATTTCCGCAGTTAAAGAAATTTATTTCCTGCCTATTTATCTTAGCTAGATTTTTTGAGGTAAAATCCTTTTGGGTGTTAGATTTAAAAAGATTAAGCCTTGCAAATTTACTTGCTTCGGCGAGACTTCTTGGACGTTACGTTGTCACATATGTTGAGAACTTTTTACGCAATCCGTTAATGAAGACCGTTAAGGTTTCATTTTGAATATACTCTATTTGTCCAGCTTGATGTTCCTCTTTTACATCACATAGTTTACTTTGCAGAAATCATCTTTGTAATGTCTCTACACGCTGCATAAAGTGGACTACTGTTTAATCCCTATTCTGTCTTATGAAAATAAGTTCCCTGTGTAATTGCAAAGCGCTATGAGGTTCCCTGAATTCTAAAACTAACTCCTTTTTTAAGCTTTCCCAGTTATTAATTTCCCAATTCATGAAAATCCTTGTAGCATTTCTTGAAGAGCATTACTTTTTGTGTTTTTGATGCTAATTCGATAGCATCCTTACACGCATGAAGGTGAATACTTCATCGACTATTCCATTGAAAGTTGGAATAAAAGATGTTAAAACACCGATGGGAATCTCAGCCATTGTTTTACTATCAGATTTATCGTTAATTGAACCTTCTATTAGATCTTTCGTTAATACTATTAAATGATTTCCGATATTTTGAAAACATTTATTTTAGTAATCACCGTGAACAAAATATGAAACAATTGCTTTACATAAATGACTTACAGTATTAAGGTAACGATGTCCATTGAGGTCTTCTGCCGTTGATTTTCGACGTTATCCCACCGCTGCCACCAAATATACACACTTTATATATTTTTTTTATGAAGTCGAAACTCTTGTCGGGCCAGATTACCGCCTAGGATTTAGGCTCTGGTATTTCCTTCAGAGTTTGGGCGTCGACCAAAATGGAATTCTGTTTCACTGTGAGAACCTTGTTCCACAAGATCTCTTACGTTCCGATGAACGTTCAACTCACTTGTAAACCAAAATTAATCGCCTTGTGATCAATCAAACAAACTTTACTATATATATATTATTTATTTTATTAGCAGAGTTAGTCAAATTTAATACAAACAATTCACAAATTACTATTGATGTTCTTAGTTCTTGATTCCATCTTCGAACATTTTATTTGTTGCCCCTCTATAATTTTTAATAGCTGATTTATAAGATATTTTAATAAATGAGAACTTAAGCTAGACGATAAGTCAGCAGGTCACTCGGTGTATTTTCCCACGTTGGATTTTTGTGGTGTCTTGTTACTCTTGCTGTACCTGCACATGCATAACAATATACTTAAAAATTCAGCTGCGTCAACTGGCATCCCTTTGTACTAGAGAGATTTGATTTCAAGAGGTCAGCCGAATTGAATTTCTCTCTCTCTAGCACGTCCTATTTTTTTGTACCTTTGTTATGACAGGAACTGCGTAGGATGATATTTACAGTTTCCATGAGTTCGGTTGGTTCCAGCGTCAATGGATGGGATCAATCTGTGAATCCATCTGCCTTTCGTAGCGTATTTTATGTATTCTTTTTATCTTATTTGATTTTCTTCTCTTATGTGCACGTTTGTTATTTCACATTTTTCCGGCTGGTTATTAGAACAGTTTCCGACTTGTGATCTACTACTTCTATGCCAGAGGATATAGCCCAGTCATTGATAAGGTTGATTGCATAGTATGTAGCTGACACTATCTCGAAAATATTTTTTATTTTATTTTTGCAACAGTTACAATGGCGATTTTGTCAACGAAACAGATTAAATTTACTCCTGGTGACAGTGTTAATTGCAGAACTCCGTCGTAACTCGTACATGATATTCGTATTCCAGAGTAGAGACCCCAGTACCGATCCTAGTAGGACTCCCATGGATATTTTACAATAATTTCTTGCTAATGTAGCCGGATACAACCTTTAGCAATTAGTATGGTGTATCCATATCAAATGTATTTGAGCGGCGGTTTATATTGCCTAACGCCTGAAGATCACGGTGGGTATATTCTTCGCTGACCCATTAGTTTGTGTTGCTCAGTAAGGAGTTAGTCATGAAGGTAATATTAATAATTGATCCCAATTACGCTTTCCTAAAAGTATTTGCTCGACAATTGTTTGCAATGCTTATTTGCTGATCCCACTACCTTACTCTCGGCCTACAACCACTGAAGGTTTTTCATGTGCGTCTGCACTTACGCTGTAGCAATTGATACTATTTATTTTTGAACGAAAGTACTCATTTCCACATGTCCAAATTGCGACATGCCTTGATTCGTCGCAGATCCAGGTTTTGCTATCGAGAGTTTTATACGACTTGCTGATCAAAATTATGTCCGCTCCTTTGTCTCTAGCCTTTGTGCCAGGATGTCCTGCTCTGTCCTTTAGTGGTTAAGGCTAACCTGTCTTATCCTTAGGGTTGTTTACTGGTAATGGCTCTCCCCAAGATCGGGAATTCGTTGCTACCGGCTACATGCCTAACGTTCTCCGGGTTGTCCTTCTTGTAATAGAAATAAAGCGGATCTTTGTTGCAGTCTTTCGCTATATGGACCTCTTCCGCACATCTCTACATTGTTGGAGCCGTCCATTTCATTTTTAAATAGGCGTTCTATTTGGCCGAATTCAAGACATCTGATACAGGTAGTTTGGGTGTATAGCTTCGTTAAGTTTATTTCTTTTATTTGATTTGATTGTATTCATTATTGTTGTGTTCCCACTCAAAGTCGTTATCGATGCTCGCATCTGTAGTAACCTATGGAACCCAGGGTTGACACAGGCCTTTATGGGGTGCTATGCCGGAGCCAGGTCGGTTCTAAAAATGAATGCTACAACTTGATCTACACCACCAACTTAATGACGACAAGACATTGAGCGTTTTTTTAGGCCTGCAAGTGTCTTACCGGGAAGGAGTCATTTCAGCAGGATTTCACTTCTGCTTACTCAGGTAATAGAATGTTACAAGCATTGAGTGTATTATGGAACTTTATTGGGTGTCCCAAATATATATCTATATATACATTTGTACGTGTGTTTTTTGTATGGCTGCGCCATAAATTATTCAATCTTTGAAAGATCTCTTGAGCCCTTGCTGGCTCAACACGTCGTACCTGTTCGATTCGGCGGAGTTGTTTATGCACACCGGTTATAAACTCACAAATTCCTGTCCAGATTTTCTTTGATCGCAGCATATGTATGTTCAGCGAGGGACGGTGGACTCGGTATGTTTCTTCTTCTTTGCGCAAAGCGACTGCAATTAAATATTGGATGCTTCTCATCTTCGTCATTTGGACAATTGGGACAAAATGAAGAGTTATCGTGTCGGAAGCGGTACAGATATTTACGGTACCCCACGTGAACGGACAGGAACTGCTTATGGGATAGTTGTAGTTGCCATGTGCCCGGTTTCAAACATAGACGGAATTAACTTGTAGGTCTATCGATCATTTGTGATGCCCTGCCATCTATTTTGCCACCTATGGTAGTTATTGAGGTTATATTTTCCTCGTTTTTAAACCTTTTTATTTTATTCGTTTCTACATGGCGGGCAGTTTGAAGCAATTTTTTTTGTATATCTTAAACTTCTAATCCGCGAATAAGTCGATTGGTACCATTCCACCTATAAAATTGTTGCAATTTTTTTTCCTCCGATTAAATCAAACAATTCATTAAAATCTACTATTTGGTAACCGGTCTGCCGGCAGAATTCAAAAAAAAAAAATTTTTTTTAAGAGAAAAAACGCGGTCCGAAAACCACGCAGGCGTTGGTTTGATTGATACTGGCGTATTGCGATGTCTTCAAAGAAAACACAAGGGAAATTTGCAACAGGCAGCGGGTTAAACGCTGTAACGTTCGGCTGCACAGCTAGGAGTGGGTTTGTAGTTAAAAAAGAAAATAATCTACAGAAAAATTAAAAAATATGAAAAAAAAACAACAAAATTCAAAAGTCACGTAATAACCAGCGATTTGTTGATCAGAATCTCGTATAGCACAATGAATTGAGAAGTTCTTTCTTTTTCTTTTTGTTTTACTATTTAATTTTTCCTATTGTATATTGTTGTACAATAAATTTTCTTTATTTCTTTAGCTTTCTTTAGATCTTGTTTTAAAGTGTTGTGGTTAACCAAGAAGTGGCCGCCCTGATTCAACTTATGTCCACTCAGACCATTGGCCACCCACACACACATTCGTGTAATACATCCAATCGGTTCTTAGCGGGCCCAATGTCTCGTATATGTGTACAACGTTTCGTTATTCAGCTGGAGCATGTAATCTTGTCTTGGAGCACCGCTAGACCGCTCTTTCATACACCCAAGTGTGCCACTTTCACTAGCCTCGGGGAAAGTTCCGAGCTCTGGGAAATTCCTTTGACCTGAGTGAACATTTCACCTAAATTTTTTTTGGGTTCAAATGACCTCTTCTTTCTCCGAAATTAATCTCTAAAATAAGTCGAAGTGACAAAGAATTTTCATTTTCTATGCATTTGAGACTAGGAAAAGGGAACAAAGGCAGAATCTAAAAAAAAATTAGAACTTTTGAAAAATGTGTGTAGCCTTTATGACGAAGGAAGAAGGAAGACAGTCCGCCTGTCTCTAGGAAACTGATGTGGGTTGTAGGTATTTCATTTAAAACAGAGAGTTTAAGACCGTCCATCTGGCTCTAGGTGTATAGTCTAAATAACATGACCGTCCGCCATATGTTCAGAGTGTTCAGGTAGCCCGCATGGCTCTGACTTTTCCTCGTGGACCTACTGGTTGTCACCTCCGGGGAGAACAAAGGCAGAAGTCCGGGATTGGAACAATCCACAGGTGCCTTCCACAAATACATTCCTCCAAAGCGGCAACGGATACAACAGAAAAGATCAAAAATTGAAGGGGTTAGGAGCTAGAAGGATAAGCGGAATGCCTTAGCTTAGCATCTTGTCTGACTAGTGCCGTAATCCAAAATAGGGCGGCGTAGAGCACAACTGAACTGATTACTCTTGAAAGTAACACCCTACTAAAGTAACCAGGAGCACAGACATTTGAAAGAATTCGTAATAAGGCCGCTTGTAGTAGCGATACTTTCTCGCTGGCATAGGAGATATGCGGTGCAAACTACAGTCTATTATCTAACATTACTTCAGGGTATTTCAGTGCTCCTTTAGACCGTATTGTTTGGCTTCCAACCTGGAAGGTTGCATATTACACGGTCTTACGACTGATTATTAAAAACACCTCAGTTTTGTGGTCGGAAAGTTCAAGTTCAGCCGAATATAGCCAATCTTTTACAGTCTGGTTCATTTGATTCGACGCAACATTTTTTTTCCCAAAAAATTGTAGTTTCTCCTTTTCTTTTTGCGTACCAAACAATTGCATTTTTGAGCAAGGTAATTAAGTTCTTAGAGCAAAAATTATAATTTCATGATGGAGTGATATAATTTCATTGATTGATCTCTTTTTCCTATTTGATGCAAAAAATGCTACAAGCTGATTAGACGCACATAAGTTAGTTGCGTAACTTGAATTCACTTATTAAGTGTAGTTGTTGCGAATGCAATATGAATTCTAAAACGCAGAGTCATCAGATGCGAACAATGTCCACGCAATGAAGCTCAATGTAAAATTAATTATGAGTCAACAAACACTACAAAATATATTACCGGACACCTCCAGATGACACCGCAGTCCAAATTAACAATTAAAATTTACCGAACGACATAAAGCTCCATTAGCATCAAGTAAATATGGGTCACAACTCAACAATGTATCCATAGCACAACACGATTTATCGATTGAATCATCGTCAGCGACCTATATTTGTTTTACACTATGTCAGCGACCTATATTTGTTTACACTATGTCAGCGACATATATTTTTTTACACTATAAAAGGGGCAATAATGAAAACAGACGACACAAAGTAATCACCCAACAAGGGACATATCTAAATATACTGGATTATTGCGATCGTCGGCACTTTTGACGGCGCCTACATTTTCAATTAGATATAGAAGGCAGTGACCTGGTACATGCAATTTAATGGACTGAAGCACATATTGGGGCATCAGCCTTCTCCCCGTACATGGAAAAGTACTGGAAAGAGTTAAGGTGGAAAGGATTTCGGAGACCATGACGGAACCAATATTCCCCTTCCAATTCGGCTTTACGAAAGGCAAGTGTGTTGAGGACGCATGGTCTTTCTTAAAAGACAGAGGAGAGAGAATCAAGAATTGGGCTGTCGAAAAATTGGGCTTTTATAGAAAATATTTTTCCGACAGAAAAGAGAAAGTGGTTAGTACACATGACAGCGTCTTAATGGGCGTCGAGAGAGGTTGCCTCCAGGGGACCATCTGCGGTCCTTTTATTTGGAACCTGATGATGGATCCACTCCTGTGGCGATTAAACGAGCTCTGTGGTTGCTGTGCTTATGCAGATGACCTGCTCCTCATCCTCGAAGGCCAGTCCAGGGCCCAAACGGAGGAACTAGGAGAAAGAGCTCTTTCAGTTGTTGCTGAATGGGGAGAAAGCGTTGAGGTAAGTGTGTCAGAGGAGAAGACGGTTTCAATGTTGCTTAAAATCAAATTGAATAGAATAAGTCGGCTCCTGTGATACACTTGGACGGCGCTAGCATTAGATGGGTGACTGAGGTCAAATATCTAGGCATAACTTTGGGTGAGCTTGTAAACTTCATGCCTCACTTGGTACGGATGAGACAACGCATCCTGATTGCTGCAGGCCATCAGTAGTTTAAAGGAATTTAAGCATGAATTTGACGCTTACATTAAGAGAAAGGCCACTCCGCCATCCAAATACGCTATCCAAGTACAATTGGGAGAGCTGGAAGACTCTTTGGGCAACGCTAAAAGACTTCATACAATTATTGTATCATCCAGCGAAACAAGTGAAATACATGAGTCATATTTTGAGAAGGAAATCTTCTCACAATTGAAGGAAACTCTCGATGTCTTGAATCCGACTCCTGGAATATTGGCTCCTGCCATGTCTAATGATTTCAAGCTTCCAAACATCACCATACCATGCTTTGGAGGCAACAACGTAAGTTGGCCTCAGTTCAACAGTCTTTTCACAAGTCTGGTACATGAAAATGCAGCATTGTCAAATGTGGAAAAATTGTATCATTTAAAGGCCAATGTCAGTGACGAGGCCGCGTGATTTTTGCAACAACTGGTGACAAACGAGAAGAATTACGTATCAGCTTGGACTATTCTTACCACTCAGTACAATCATAAATGCTTACTAGTGAATTGTCAACTGAGACTTTTCTGCAATCAAGCCAAATTACATGACGAAGACGTCGGGGGCATTAAGGCGTTGTTGGACACGACCAACGAATGTTGGTGACAACAATATAAATATTGGAAGATGACAACAGTACTGTTGGCGACATTGCTTGTGAGGGCGATCGATAGATCTGCCCAGATGGATCCCAGATCTGAAGCTTCATACATAACTGAGTCTGCGGTGCAATTGTTGAGACTGAAAATAACAAAGCAAAAAACCGAAATTGAAAAAATTGGCGGAGTAAACAATTGCAGATCTAACCGAGCGGTCTTGTGAGTTTGACATTACAATTCAAGTTTTGATATTGTCTAGTCAGACAGCATGGCCTCCAAGTCAGAAAATGGTTTTAATCGATCTGGTCTGTGAGAGCAAACAGGCTACCAGGTCGTTTTATACGAAGACAGAAAATGTAGAAGGAATGCTTCAGAGATTCTGGGAAATTGAACAAGACCCACATCAGATATAAACCCGCGAGGAAGAGGATTGTGAGTCACACTTTTTCCAAACTCATGAAGGTATGTCAGATGGAAGGTATAAGGTAGCACTTCCGTTTAAAGAGGGACGGCGTCCAGAACTCGGAATGTCAAATAATTCAGCATAAGCTAAGTTTTTACAGCTGGAAAGACGTGGCAAAACAAACTCAAGTTCCAGACAGGTATAAGCAGGGCAAAGAAGGGTATTTTGAACTGGGCCAGATCGAAGAAGTGCCGCAATTACAATTAGCCAACACGAAACAATGCTATTATTTGCCACATCATGCCGTATTTAAGGAATCAAGTTCGACAACCAAACTTAGAATCCTATTTCTGACGGATCATCCTTGAACGATCATTTACTGTCTAGGCCAAAGCAACAAGATAATATCATCGATCATATACTGCGTTTCCGTAAATCTGGATAGCTGACGAAGACGCCATGTATCAGTTAATTTTGTGGAGAAGAAGTGAGGGTCAAGCAGTAAAAGCATTTCGTCTGAAAACAGTAACATTCGGAACTGCAGCTGCTCCGTTTCTAGTGATCAGAACATTATTCCAATTGGCAGCGGATAAGCGGGATGATTTTCCACTGGCATCAACCATTGCATAACATGGATGATGTTATACACGGAGCGGATTCAATCACAGAAGCAAATCAAGCAAAGCTGCCTTTATCATTCAAAGAAAAGGACTGTATTAAAACTTTAGGCATTCAATAACACATTGCTCGAAATGTATTCACCTTTAAACTCAACTGGACAGAACGATTGTCATGCACAATGCGGACTATCTTGTCAGATATAGGTGACATCCAATAGGTTGGATCTCACCTTGCATCATTAAGAGTAAGATACTGATGTAAAAGTTGTGGAAAGAACAGGGTAATTGGGATGATAAAGTGGATTCAAACATTAAGGCCAAATGGAAAAAATTCAGACGGAGCTTCAGGAGTTAGAAAAGCTACAAATACCGAAGTGGATTGAAACAACTAAACAAACAGTGTAGCAATTACATGGATTCAGTGACGCCTCTGAAGGAGCATATGCAGCAACTATCTACCTTCAGGCACAGACTCATGGCATAGTAACAACAAATCTCATAATATCAAAGACATAATTGGCATCAGTTAAAAGGGAAACTCTGACGCAACTAGAATTATGTGGTGCACTGCTATTAGCAAAAGTAATGAACCATGTGGATAAAATGATTCATTTGGAACAAAATCAAAAGTTCACATGGCCAGATTCTCAGATCGTATTGACATGGATAAAACACGCTCCTCATAAGCGTAAAACATTCGTGGCAAATCGAATAGCAGAAATTCAACGCCTCACTAATATACAGAATTGGCGGTACGTCCCATACAAGGAAAACTCGCCTAGTATTCCGTCCAAGGAAAATTTCCCAAATCAACTCATCGAGTGCCAACAGTGGTGGAATGGACCAGCATTCAGACAAAATTTCAACGCTCAAACACATACCGACATTGAAATTGTAGACACGGAGTTGCTAAATAAGCGGGCTTTATTAAAACAAAATTTCGGAACTTCGTACCTCAATCACCTTAATAGAAGCAGCGCCAAAAAAACGTTATTCTCAATCTGCATGCACATACAAGCTATAAGGGATAAAACATTAATTGACAGATTTTCATCGTTTCAACGACTACTCAGAGTTACATCATATTGCATATGATTCATCCATAATTGCCAGAAAGGGATCGCTAGGACCTCTAGCCAATTGAAAAGGGACGAACTAAAAGATCCAATGTTTCGAATTGTTCAAACTGAATTCTTAATAGGAAGTGAAAGGTCTAACAAACCAGAAAAACCTTAACAAGAGAAGCCCTCTAAAGAGATTAAGCCCCTTTCTCAAATCAAAATGGCGTGTTGCCATTGGATTGTTGCTGATTAACCATACGATCAGAAACATCCAATTCTTTATTATTAATCAGAGATGCTCACATGGGGACCATGCATGTAAGTCAATAACAAATGATGGCTTACCTTCGCACCAGGTTTTGGAGTTTGAAAATGAAAAATGGAGTTAAGAAATGTAACAACGCCTGCGTCGCATGCTTCAGAAACAAACCGGTTATTGAGCTGCAATAGATAAGTCAACTACCCACCGCAAGAGTACAGTTGACTCGCCCATTCTGCAATACCGGTGTTGATTTTGCAGGGCCAATCCAGATAAAAGCATGGAAGGGAAGATATAACAAGGTAACATTTCAATATTCATCTGTCTCAGCACCAAGGCCATCCACATGAGGAATTACACTTTCACATTTGAAGAATTGTGCACCGTTTTGACGCGAATCGAAGCGTGTCTTAATTCACGACCATTATGTCCGCTGTCAGTAGACTGTAATCATTTACAGGTGTTAACACCCAGACATTTCCTTATTGAAATACATTGGACTGGTGGTGAGTGTGTTTGACGTTTTAAAAGTTAGTGCTTGGACATTCAGGGACGAGGTCGGTTGAAAAAATTTTGGCTCTGTTTAAAATAAAGGTTTTATAACGATTGCAACGGTTGTTTTTCAAGGTTTCATACCATGAGTTAATGATTCTAATTGCGCGAGTTGCGGTAGCGTAACAGTAGTTATTACAAGTTTTCCAAAGAATTTAAGTAAAAATGGGTAAAAAAAAAGTGCTAACGGCTGAGGAATTAGCCAAAATTAAGGCCTATCGTTCAGAAATATGTTCTATGAGTAAACATGCAGTTCGCAATTTTATTTCAAATCTTGCTTCTTACAGAAAAGACTATAAAGGAAGGCGTGAGACAGCTTTAACGCCACATAAAAAGCGAAAAATTATAAGAATCGCCTCGAACTCAGCACATTCTATTATGAAAATCAGGCAACTAGCCGGGGTATGTGCCAGCAAATCGCTATTTTAAATGTAATTTATTTAAAATTAAAAAAAAATTAAAAAAAACACCATTTAACCCTGCAAGAAAAGAACAACGCTTGAAATTTACGCGGCTTCACATGACATGAGATACACAAGTTGGAAATGTTTGTAAATGGAAAAATGTGGTGTTTTCTGATGAAAAGAAAATTAAACTCTGATGGTCCTGATAGATACAATTTTTAATTACATGATATCCGGAAATATGAATGTTTTCTAAGCCGCAATCATTCCAAAAAAAGAAGGCGTAATGGGGTATAAAACTCTTTTGCAAAAAGCTTTCCCTGTGATAAAATATCTCTTTGGACATCCGGTGGATTTTACAACAAGACAATGCTCCTATCCACAACGCCCAAGATGTAAAAGCATTTCTATCCAGTGAAGGTGTGGAATTATTGCCTGGCCACCATATTCCCCAGATCTGAACATTATTCAAAATCTTTGGGAGTGGTTAACCACTCAAATTAATGAAGGAGGCAAACAGTATGAACGTTGTGAGGAGCTGATTGCCGCAATAAAATCATTAGAGTATTTAAAAAATTTACACGAATCTCTTAAAAGTAGAATTTTCGATGTAATATTTAGTTGTGGACATTACACAAAGTACTAAAAAGAGGCATTTTCCAAAATAATTAATAAAAAAAATTAAAAAAAAAAATAAAAAAAGTTTTTTTTAAAATCGTTCAAGTTTTATTTTTTGTACATTTTACAGGTTAGATGCACCATCAAGTGAACCGAAAAATTTAAGCATTTTTGGCACCAGTTGGAAAAAAGAGATCTAAAAAACCGCTAGGTTAGACTTACCAAAAATAAATTGTGTTTGTTTTCTTAGAGACTTAATAAATTTTCCCATAAATGCAATTGTTTGGATGAAGTACAAAAATAAAAGGAGAAACTACAATTGCGTCTCATCAAATAACAAAAGAATTGTCCTCAGCGAAACCTATTGTGAAAACTATTTGTGGCAGCGCCAGTCAAAGTACTATTCCACAAGTGGCAAAGTGGCTTTGATTTTAATTTGTGAATGTTTTGTGGACTAGTTGTCGTTACTGTGATAACTTGGGAATATGTTAGCCATAACTAGTCGTGTTGTTAAGAAGCAACATGTTCCCCAGCCTCCAGCTGACATAATGTGGTGGAAGAAGAACTGCATGCTGGATGAGCTACGTGCGCCATTGAAGCCTTGTGTTCTGGCTATCTTCATCAATTCGGATACCTGGATCTTAGGGGTGGTTAGCTCCGATCATTAAAAAAGAAGGAAAGTACTAGATATTGCACAACAAAATTATCTATTTAATAAAATAATATGATATTTAACATAGCTGCAAGATGCTGGATTTCATCTGTCAACTGTGGCTTAAGATGTGTGTATGTGAGTATGTATGTATACATGTAGCTTCCTTGGAACCCTATTTTTATTTTATTTTGTTTATTCATTAGTAGTCTTTAGCCTAATGTAGGTTATTATTTTTGTTTTATAAGATTTAATTAAATGTTGGTGTTTGCCTTCTGTCGTATGTTATTATTCTATTGTTTTGAAGAATTCATTTACCTAATTTATACTATTTATATTTATTTAAGAAGTTCATAAAGTTTAAAGTTCATAGGTTTAAAAGGTTCATAAAGTTGAGTGTGTTTGTGGAACAAGTTTTGTTTCTACGCGATGGGAATTCTTTGTCGGGTCTATTTTTACGCGAGGGGCTTTCATGGGTCGTTTATGGTTTTCGCGATTGGGCGTTTTATGATCGACGTACTTGTCTTTATGGTCACCATGTGCGTTAGACTATCCGCACCGGCATGTAACTCTTGTACCCGCCCAAGTAACCATGATGTTGGTGATAGGTTATCTTCTTTCACAAGAACAATGTCTCCTATTTTGATGTTTGGCTGCTCTTGAAGTCATTTTGGACGATGTTGGAGCAGGTGCAGATATGCTGAACTCCATTGCTTCCAAAACTCTCGAGCGAGCCGTTGCAAGTATCTCCATCTGTCAAGATGATTTATTTTGTTATCGAGAAGGTTTCTTTCCGGAAGTGCACGGAGGGCGGTTCCGATCAGAAAATGACCAGGTGTTAAAACCGACAGATCTTCTGGGTCAGACGTCATAGGACACAACGGCCTTGAGTTAAGGCACACCTCGATTTGTGCGAGGACCGTCGCATATTCCTAGAAAGTTAGTTTTGATGAGCCAATTGTTCTCTTGAGATGGTGTTTAATGGATTTGACTCCTGCCTCCCACAGACCTCTGAAGTGTGGCAATGATGGAGGGTTGAAGTGCCACGACAAGCTATTGGACACTTCCGCTGACCATTCTGAAGAAATAAATTTGCTGTCTTTCTTAAGCTCGTTATTTGCACCATTAAAGTTGGTCCCGCAATCGCTAAAAATGTTTCCGCAATATCCTCGTCTTGAGACAAATCGTCTGTATGCTGCTATGAACGCTGCTGCTGTTAGATCGCTGACTAATTCGATGTGGATAGCCTTTGTCGAAAGACACACAAACACTTCTATATACCCCTTTGAGGTTTTGTTGCATCTGCCCTTCCACATTTTGATTTCGACTGGTCCAGCATAATCTACCCCCGTGTTAGTAAAGGGTCTTGATATGCTTACTCTTTCTGTTGGGAGGCTAACCATAAGTTGTTGTTGTATTTTTGCCTTGTAGCGGTGACATCGAACGCATTTATGAATGGTGGTCTTGACCATCCCCTTGAGATTCGTTATCCAATACGTTCTTTCAATTTCTGCCATCATCATCTGCTGACCGCCATGTAAGGTGTCTAGATGAGCCTCATTCACAATCAGTCTAGAGAAGTAGTGTGAATTCTTCAGAATAATGGGATGTTGTTGGTTAAAGTGAAAAGGTGCATTGCCTAAGCGACCTCCTACGCGTAATATTTCCTCCGAGTCTAAAGAGGGATTCAAGTTGAGAATCGAACTTCCCTTGGGTATGGGCCTTTTAAGTCTGAGGGCTTTAATTTCTTCAAAAAATAGCTCACCTTGAATGATTTTGATCAGTTTATGTTGAGCTGCCATGAGCTCATCGGATGTGAGTGGATGTGTGTCTAGCGGCGTTCTGTGCTTAGAAAGTATGTTGTTTATATATCTCCGCCATATTGATATGATGCGAACCAGGCGCCGTAGTGTTGAAAACTGATGGAAGAAGACGTTATTAATGACACTCAAGTGACATGCAAGGTAAGCAAAGTGAACGCGAATGTTTCTTAACGTGGAATCATAAGTTGACTTATTTCTATCTCCCTTATCATCCCGTTTAGATTCCACATCAGTTTCTGGAATGTCCTGTGCATGCTCTTGTGTGGCGAAGTTTTTGAGAAACGCTGGCCCATGCCACTTCAATTTACTGTTGATGAACCCCTCCGGCGATGCTCCTCTGCATTCGAGGATTATTTTTTGTGCTTATGTGTCGCCAGACACTTGCACCTGTCAGATTTTGGATTTCGATTATCCGATTTGCGACAAATGTCGCACGACTCGCCGCACTTCCCTTGATCCATGATATAACGATCATAGAGTCGAACCACGCGCAAGTTTCGGTGTTCTCAAACTATCGCCTTTCTATTTCCCGTGAAACTGGCATGTCCCAGGTGGCTTTCTCTCGCCAAAGTTATTGAAGAATAAGTTTTGTCTTAAGGACACATGGAGAAAGCCAACCAAGTCGATGATATCCGCCTGTAGACGTGGCCCAATCATTAAATAGTCATTTAGCGATTTTGAGTTGGTGGTTTTACACGAGGCATCAAATACAACGCGAAGTTTAGTTGTTGTACTTGACGCCTTAAGAACTGCGTGATGTGTCAAAAAATAGTGTACTCCAATTACTAGTTGTGTGTTTGATTTGACCTCTTTCATGTGTCCCAAGTTAGCGTATTCGTTCATGCATTTGCAATAGGACTCTTTTAGTTTTGGGGATTCAGCGAAACGTTTTTCCATTTGGAGGAATCTCGCCATTGCTGCTTGTTTCGATTTTCCTAGCCTTGGTCGAATATCGTCTTTAAATGTCAACCTGACTTCGTATTTGCCATCCCTTCTACGTTTTACGGTTCTTGTAAAATGTTGTTGACATTTTTCTTCTTCTACCGTTAATTTTACCTCGTCTAGGTTTTCTTCCACTTCCCAAAATTGCCTTAGTTGCTCATCTAGAGAATTAAAGTGGTTTTTTATTGTTAAGGATCGGGATTGCGAGGTGGTGTTGGTGCTTCCTGTTAAGAACCAACCTAATTCCGTTCTTTGAGCCACCGGTGATCCGTGTGCACCCTTGACCAGTCCTTCAACTATAATGGATGCATAGACGTCAGCTCCTATTAAGAGATCAATTTTCCCAGGTTTATTGTACGAAGGATCTGCTAAAGGCAGATTTGATAAGTGGAACCAATTGTCCCTTTAACTTAACACGAATGCCTTAATGTTAAGATGGAATGATCCATTAACTTGAAAGAAAATGGTGAGACAGACCTGCGAATGCAATGTGCCAGTAGAAGCTTGGCCTAGACCAGTCACACAAATCAACGTTTTTTGCCGTTTAAGACAAAGAAGTTATTACCGTTTTCCGTTATAAAAGAAGCTTCTGGTCCGGGGTCTATCAGAGCTCTGAATACCTGATGCGTTCCGTTGGACGCCACTACCCTTACAACTGCTGTTGCAAGTAACACATTTGATTGCATTTGGTTGAAATGTGTGTTAAAATTTTGTAACACATTAGAGTTTGTTTGATTCGAAGTTAGTCGGGCCGAGTTTTGGACAAGGTAATTTTTTGTATTGTTTTGAGTCTCAGGTTGAGAATGGCAGTGATTGTTGTTGGTATAATTCGGGTTTTGTAAACCAAAGTGTAGAAGCGTACAATGTTTCAAACCACATTTCAAACACCTATTGCTACTGCTACATGTTGAAGCATAGTGATCGTAGCCAAGGCAATTGTTACAAATGCCATTTTTCTTGGTTACTTCCGTGCGACTCTTAATATCCATGCTTAGGAATTTTTTACACTTTCATATTCCATGAGACGACTGAAAAATTCGACAAGGATAGTGTTTGTTGGTCGGTTGAGGATTAGCATGAAAATTGTTGGCTGGAATGACCGAATAATGGAATCGTATCAGCGAAATATGAATGTGAATCTTATGGAACTACGCACACCGCGTTATACAGCCAATATTGAAGCTCTAACTGAAATAATAAAGAAATCCATTCCGCAACAGAAAGATTTAAAAACTCATAAAATATATAAACAATAATGATATTTATCTTTAAAACACTCTATCAAGATGCCAGCAAGGAATACAAACACATCTGTTACATCAAAAAAGTAGCCTTTGAACAACAAAACATTGCGATTCTAAATAATTCAAAATCTTCTGCTCAGTTCTGGAAAGCTGTCAATTACTTAAACGGACACACGTCTAACATCTCTGTAACTCTTAAGGCCCCGCAACTCAGGACTCATTTCGATAAACTTCTTAATGCCCCATTAACCTCGCCGCTACTTCAATATGCAGCAACTCTGCTCTTAGACGAAAAATTAGACTCTGCATTTACCCTGGAAGAAGTCAATGAAGTAATATGCAAATCGAAATCAAATAAAGCACCTGGTATTGATCGCATCCCAATTGAGTTCTATAAAAATTGCACATATGAGTTTATGAATTCTCTCACAATTGAATTTAATCGAATATTCAACTTTGCTAATATCTCCGACGTATTCAGGAAAGCAATAATTTTTCCCCTACACAAAAAAGGCGATTACAGTGACCCGAAGAACTACAGAGGAATCACATTTGTAAACACTTTAGCCAAATTGTTTGCTTCATTAATTTACAAAAGATTGTATGAGTGGGTACAAGAACATAACATCCTTAAAGAATTTCAAGCTGGATTTAGGAAAGGTTATTCTACAATCGACCAGATATTCTGCTTAACAAACATTGCTGAAACATACAAGAGCAAGAAAAAAAAGTACGCCTTTTTTGTAGATTTTCGAGCAGCATGTAATTCAATACCACGTGAAGCACTCTTTTACAAGCTTTAAAAAATCGGTGTATCAAGTAAAATTATTCGAATCCTGAGAGCCTTGTATGAGAATAATATTGCATATGTATGGGATGGAGACTTAATTTCTGAAGAGTTCGAAACTTCAATGGGTGTTAAACAAGGTTGTATTTTAAGTGCTCTGCTTTTTATATTATACATCAATGATATAACAGATGATGTCAAAGGTGGAATAAGATTCAACGGTGTATCAATTTCTGCGCTGATGTATGCTGATGATATAGTTTTTCTGGGTGACACAACTCAAGGTATGCAGTTAATGATAAACAGGTTTAATGCTTTCTGTAAAAGAGTTGGAATCTCACTGTAAATCTTGATAAATCAAAAATGATGATATTCAGAAATTCAGGGGAAGAGATTGAGGTAGTATCCAGATACAGATACCTAGGTGTCCTTATAGCGTCCTTCGTAAATTTCAAACCACACTTTAAGGAGAACATAGCTGTTGCTAAAAGAGCTATCTGTTCGATTTGGGAACGTTGCTTCAAAAATAAACATGAATCGCAAAGTGCAAAACAACCTTTGTTCCACTCAACCGCAGCGTCGATAATGCTTTACTGAGATCAGGTATGGGGTTACAAATGCTACGATGCTGTGGAAAAATTTCTTCACTACTTTTTAAAGAAGATTTTCCGATTACCAAAAAATATCCCGAACTATATGCTACATCTTGAAACGGGAACTCCTCCTTTGCTCTTGTACACGCTCAAAATGCACTTCAACTTTATCCTAAAAATACTAGAAATGAATGAATGCAGAATCCCAAACGTAGTTTTAAGAAGCATAATTATAACAAACGGATACATTTGCGAGGAATGGAAGAAAACAGCTTCTGAATGCGGAGTAAATCTGTCTATTCAAGTGAATGAACATCCTCATCTTTTAAGAGAAAAATTTAACTTGGTTTTGGAGGATTTTGGCAGACATACATATGACCAATATGTCGAAGAAGCTAAATCGTCACTGTTTAGGAACTATTAAAGCAAACTAAACCATTTTCTAAATGAAAAAACAAACTTTCTAGATAGTCACGCAGTTGACAAAATAAGTACTATTTTTAAACTTTACACCCCATAGACCAGATTTACCAATACTTTGTGACCTCTGCAACATGAAGAAGAGGGAAGACATCTTACATTTTCTTGGTGTTTGTCCGATTTTAAAAGAATTTTGACTATCAATGTTCGGAAAGCATGATTTAGACGAAGATGAAGTAATGAGCAATTTAAATGGAGAAAAGGATGAAAAGTCTTATATGATTACTCAGTAGTAGCACTTTGTTATAGAAAGCGTATCATAGATGGAGATTTTTAATGTAAAACTTAAGTATGTATTTTGTCAACCTGGTAGACGGCCACAGGCCAAACCATTAAAGACTTAGGTTAATCGTTACATTGTAAAACATTTATTAAAAATAAAAGTCAACTAACTAACTAACAAACTAACTTACTAACTAACTAACTTGTTGGCTTTCCTAAAGGAACTACCTTGAGTTAGTTGTTTTTGAGACCTGTTTAACTTATTAATGTTTTCCAATGAGCTAAACCGGCCCTCAATAAAGGATGAAAAGGTTTTCCAATCCGGAAGAGACTTAGAGGTGCCTAACTTATCTTCCCAGTCCCTTCGCGTTTGGGGCAGAAGCTTATGAAAAATGATTTATATAAGGATACATTGCATGAATGCATTCGATGCTAGTGTCGTGTAACGATTTTAAGCACACTGCGGATTCTTGCCCTAACTTATCCTGTTCGATCAGTATTCTCAACTGTGTGTTGACGAGTTTCCGTTTTTTCTCGAATCTTTCTTTTAAAATTTCGCAAGCCGATGAATGATTTTTTCCGTCAATCTGAAGGTGCTGAATTAGCCTTGCTGCTTCGTCTGTGACCGAAGTTCTAAGGTATTGCAGCTTTTGTATATCGGAAAGATCAACGTTTTGATCTACCATGCTCTGAAAGAGATTACGGAATTCGTACCATTCCTCAAATTTTCCCGAGAATGATTTTAATTGAATGCGTGGAAGCCGTATATCAGAAACCGAATATTTAGAGCAATTGAGACGAGATGCGTCAAAGTTGGCACTAGCCGATTTAGCGAACCTTTCGATTTCGTCGTGCAATTGCCCAATAAAACTAAAATAAATACGTTTTATTTTCGAATATGTTTCGTCCGATTGATACTTGTCCTTTAAAGGGTCTGCGGTAATGTTGACGATCGAGGAATGTTCTTTCTTCGCGCGTTTGAACATTTCCTCTACGTCCGTTGCCCACGCATTTATGTAACCCTTGGACTTTCGCGCAGCGGTATCTTTTTGGAATTCTTCATGGTATTTTTGGAGTTCTTTAAGAAGAACTTCATGGGCTTCGATAGATTTAGCCAACTTAGACATGATTGATCTGTTCACTCTCACTTTTAATTTAGTATGGATTTAGGTGTTTGATATATAGGGTTTTCTAATAACGACTTGACAACTTTTTTTTAAAATAAAAGGCAAACCATTTGAGATATTTCAAAAATATTATTATTGGCTTGAAGTACAATCAAAACATTTATGAATAGTACTCGACTTCGTTCATATGGCCACCGCGGACACGTTTGCAGCGGTCGGTTCTTTGGACCCAATTTTCAACGATTCGGCCACACATTTTGGCCGAAACGGCCGCTATTTCGCGTTTAATGTTGGCTCTGAGCTCTTCCAACGTCATCGGCGTGTTGGCATAAACCAATGACTTAACGTAGCCCCACAGAAAATAGTCAAGCGGCGTTAAATCGCACGAACGAGGCGGGCAATCGACTGGCCCATGTCTTGAGATAACACGCTCACCATACTTACTCTTCAATAAATCGATTGTAGCGTCTGCTGTGTGGCTTGTGGCACCATCATGTTGAAACCACATATCGTCCAAGTCCATATCTTTCAATTCTGGCCAAAAAAAATCGGTGATCATGGCGCGATAAAGCTGACCATTCACATTAACGTGACGATCGTTATCGTCGACGAAAAAATATGGCCCAATAACGCTGCCGGCATGCAAACCGCACCAAACAGTTCTTTTTTGTGGATGAAGTGGTGACTCATGAAGCACATGTGGGTTTTCACCCACGCATATTTTGCTTATTGACGAACCCATTGAGCCAAAAATGAGCTTCGTCACTGAAGATGATTTTGCGATGAAATTCATTATCTTGGCGCATCTTCTCCAGTACCCAATCGGCGAACGTAGCTCGTTAGTGTACTTTATCATAGCAAAAATGTTGAGTTTACTGAATAAATTGACAGTAACAGTTTGATGATTCGTGAAAGAGTGCGTTCAGAAATAAAATTCAAAGTTGTCAAGCCCTTATTGGAAAACCCTATATATTGGACATAGTTAATTAAATGTATAGTTTTGTTTTAATTTGTTATTTATTAAGATGCTTTCGTGTTTGTTAGTAATGTTTATTAGATACAGTGATGTGTAAAGTTTGTTTAATTAGAGGATAAATGTTTAAATGTAAAAAAGTAAAAGGGGGAAATTTCTCACCTGCCCAGGTTGTTGAGTGAGCGTTACTTTCTTGTTGTGCTGTCATCATCGTGCTGTCACAGTTGATGACCGTTATTTGTATTGCTGTTGAATTGTTGATTTTTCGTTGATTTTCGTTGATTTTCGTTGATTTTCTTGGCTTGCTTTTGCACTATTAAATGTCCGTTGATTTTCGCTTTTCTCGAATAGATGATTCGAGTTGCGTTTAACTTTACCGATTCTTTAAAACAATACTTTTACTCGAATAGATGATTCGAACTACTTTTATCTTTATTTCGATTCTTTAAGCCACGGTTCTTAACTCTTAAGGATCGAAGGACCAATGTTCCTCAACTGAGGTGCCGTCAGGAATAATTTGTGGTTTGAGCGGAAAATGAAATAATAAAAAAGGAAAAATCGTTATAATTAGTTTATTGGCCTATCTCGGCTGATGTGATATACTAGAGTGAAGAACAGTCTGTTGGTCTTTAAGAGGAAACCTATCAACTGCTCTTTTACATTATCCATGGTCAATGACCTTACCACTTACATTAGTCTACTTTGTACATTCTGCTCTAATTCATTTATGCTACTTAACTTGGCACTAATTCATTCATGTGTCTAATACTAATATGATTACATAATTGCATAAGTAGTATACATATATTTAGCACATACATGTTTATTGGATGTGCTTATTAATGCCCCATGCTTCCGCCTCAGGAGAGAGAGGGACAACTCGTCGATCTCTTCCATCGGCATAAGCACCTTGACAGTTGACGTTTTGTTTTGTTTACTTATTGTTGGCAAGGTGGCTGTGATTTTAATTTGTGAATGTTTTTTGGACTAGTTGTCGTTACTGTGATAACTTGGGAATATTTTAACGATAACTAATACAGTCCTGTTGTTGAGAAGCAACAATCGCTTTAGTCGCAATGTCTACTACCACTGTATGGCATATATGTTATGGTAGACCGCGATTTTCTAAAACCGAATTAGCGATTCGATAAAGCTACTTTTTTTCAGCTACTTACAATAGCTTTCGTAAATGATATTGTTGGGATATGTAATGTTTGAATTTTGACTTGATACGATGGGTAAAATAAGGGTCGAAAAATTTAGTTATTGAATAATAAAAAAAAAATGTTAAATAAAAAAAAATATATTTTTTAACGTCATTTTGATGAGGCTGGTCCCTCTGATTGCTCCTTTTGTAATTTCGAGTTTCCTGTGCGACTTTGTTTTTTTTAAATGTTCCCCTTTTTTTAGTATTGTGTTTTGTTAAATAATAACATGTTAATCTTTTTATTTATTTATCTCTTTTGTCTACTCCCTTGTTTTCTCGAAAATTATATTTTGTTTGGATTTTTTTACACATACGTAAAATACGTATGTCCATATATCGATATACACAAATCGTGTGTTTTGTTTTCGCGAAAGTGATGCCCGTGTACAAGTACAAAAAAACAACAGAAAAAATTGAAAAATGCCAAAGGCAAAAAAAGTTGATTATAACTATTTTCCCAACAAATTCGTCCTACGATTTGTAGTGTTATTATAAACGATAACCGTTCTCCGCGTACGCATTTCTTGGTTGTGCGACGGTGTGCGACGAAATTTTCGCGGACGGTTTAATGTTTAATGTGGTCGAATTACCTGTCAAAGCGTGTGTTGGGTATGAATACACTTTGAATTGTTGTTGCAACTTGCATCAAATAAACAATTCAATCGGCAGTAAGTTTTTTTTTACGTATATATTATTTTTCATTTTTGTGATAAAATTAATTTAAGATTTTTATAGTAAAACTTTTTTTTAAAAATATTAAAAAAAAAATCATACATATTGATAGGTTTAAGTGTTATGTTGTGTTTTCAGTGGTTGACGTTAATAGTGTTACAAAAAGTTCGAATGCCGTCGGGGTTTTGATTCTCCAATTTCCTTCGGCATTTTGGAATTTCGGAACTTTGCAACATTGTCCGGAATGAATGATTGAAAGGACTGTATGTATATTATGTGCTGTGTAAGGAAATATAGGATAAATATATAATTATAATTATTTTCAGTTAATTAATTAATAAACTACTGTCAAAATAATAGAAATGACTCGTTTTTTATAATATTTTTTTTTTTTTTTTTTTTTTTGTATATTATCAGTTGTGTCGTATAAATACCTTGTTTTTCGTTTGCGATATTTGATGGCAAATAGCAAATTTTTCCGAGTGACCGTTTAATTATACCGGTACCGAACCGTAACCACTCGAACAAGTCCGTCCTTCCCAGGATGTATATCTATGATTCGCCCCCCCCCCCCACTGGGGGCGCTGTTGCATCCAGGTCAGATATTCTCCGCTCCACTCGCGCACGAAATAGTTGGTCACCGATTGAACTTGCTTCCATCGATCAAGGTAACTTACCGCCTCCACGGCAGTGTCTCCTTGTGGAATTTCGGGTGTTGTTTCGCCGATTGTATCAACCTATCTTCGTGGACCTTTGTTTGTTTTTCTAGCTTGTATCCGGCGGTTTTGAACAAACCATTTGCAATATGCAAGATTGCAGCTTCGTATTTCTGATTGATTTATTGAATACCGTATGGTAAGGAATAAAGAAATGGTGTAGTGTATTCAGTACAGTATTCTTTTCGTCAACTTCTGCCATCTGGCACTTGGAATTCTCCTTGTGCTGTATGTGGTTTTCCTGGAATCTTCCTTCCAGTTGATGAAACCTACGTAAGGCACCAAACCCAGGTTTATATCCAATTTTAAATGGTAACTATAACTTATATCGACCATCAGTCAATTTTTTCACATGTTTTGTTTTCCGCAGTTTCCTAAGTGTTTATAGGCAACTTCTCTTATTCCAAGAACCTTCGCAGCTGAGTGTCGTTATCGATGTGCTTCTTCCCGATGTGCAACACCGTTTTCCCCTCTATAGCAAAAGATTTGTGTGAAGAAGAACCACTGTCCTTTAGTCCACTCGTTCCAGCTACTGCTTCCAAGGTCCGAAGGAACTCTGTAAATTGTGTTGGTATGAGCAACTTCTTCAAACTCCCATACTTTTCCTCCCACAAACGCTGAGTAAAACTAGGTAATTTTTATACTAATATGTAAATCAATATGTCATGCCAAAAACTGACCGGCAATCCTTAATTTTCCGGGGCATGGAAACATTCCTGGGACGTGTCCAATAGAAACTTTATACTGCTCTCCATAATCAAGCGCTGCTGTTCAAAAAAGTTGAAAGTAAGCGTTTGCCAACATTCGCTTTTGTTCGTATATGGCAACAAGCAGTTTACATGCTTTGTCATAATTGATAGAATACAACCCTTAATGCTGCTTTACAGCCTTACCTGTAAAAGAGTGTTTTAGGTATTAAAGTTTTTGAATTTCACCCAGCCTTTTATTTGTGTGGACTAAAGACAAAAATACATCATGAAAGCTCGCCATTTTGTAAACGAGCCCTCGAATTGCAGAATTTGAATTTCAAAATTTTCATCAAAATCTTCCTCTTCCAGAAATTCTTCAACATCTCCTCGTCAAGTTCTTGCTTGTAATCGAGTGCGCTCTTAAATTTCATTTTCAAAACAAGAAATCGACCTGGCAGATAGCTTGCTGTACGACGTGGTGCTAGAGTCTTTTTGAAATTGGAGTTGTCTCGTAGAATCTACTCCAGAACTCCTTTCTGATCTGCACCCGATGATGATTTCGACATATTTAAAGGATTTTATTTGTAAATTAATTAATTAATATGTGTCGGTATCCAGTATTTATTGGTATTAATGTTTAGATACGGTTTTTTATGTTAATTTTATTTTTTACTACAGCAACTTACGATCTTTGGTCAGCCTTGCCCAGCTGGTGACTGTTAAGGTTAAAGTTGAAAAATTAATTTTTACACGGCGCGGGAAATGTGATTTATGCACAACTACCGAAAACGTTTTTAAAAGGAGAAAGACAAGAGGCAAAACACCGACCGCGAAGAAATATAATATGTACTCGTATGTACTTAGTTTTTTATATATACATTTATATTTATATATGGTTCATACATATATTTTGTACGCTTGAACTTTGCACTTCCACTTGCACTTGCCACTTTTTTATTGCTTAAAATGTTTAATATTTTGAGTAGCATATATGTACCAAATGGTATATGTATATTTGTAAGGACCAAATGTTGGGGTGTGTAGGGCTTAAATTTTGCGTTGATACGTGTAGGGTAAAATAGGTGTCGAAAAATGCGGTTTCAAATTAAAACTCGGCTTTTCGTCTTGAAGTAACAGCAAAGAGAGCTAATTTATTCTATCGGAAATAACATCTATTTATATTTTTAAAGTTTCATAAAACATTCGTATTACAATCATAGGCTTACGTTACGTTTATTCGTTTGCATTTAAGTTAAGTTTTTAAGTAGTTTAAGCTTAGTTTCAATAAAGATATTAATTATTTTAATAAAATAATATTGTATATCCGAACAGATTCGTTCCAGAATTTTGTAAAGGGTATCTAGATGACAATGTACATCAGTACCTTTAATTTCTTCCTCCCCATATTTCCTTCGCATACAGCGCGCAAACATTTAAAGGGTACACAAATCCTTTGGCGCGAGTTAAGGAACCTTACACACACCAAAACAACCCACGCTTATAATCGGATGCCGTATCAATGCTGAAACGCATTGCGTTTAATTGCAAGCAAAATGTATAATTTTTTTTACTCATTTCCACTGAGGAAGAAATAATAAGGGGCTCGTACGGGATAACAGACTTAATTACAATACTATTCAAACAGCCAAAGAGATATCCTTAAAATGTAGGACTCGCATAAAATCCCCGATCTTGAAGAAAAATAAACCACGCAGTCCGTGAAATACAGAAAGCCACAATCGAATTACGAAACCAGGGAATGAAAAGATTATTATCTCCCTCGCATCTACAAAACGACTGAGAAAAAACCACTTCTCTCCTCAGCTATGACAGAAATAGCAGCACTAAGAGCTCAAATTGATTTATTAACACAGCAACTGACGGAGTTAAAAGCAGATGCAAACACAGTACGTGACAGCCAAAATGCGTTTCGAAACATCACAACCGTGGAACAACATCCCGAGATTAAACTCACAATCTCCGCTGTGAAAAATATAAACCTTAAGGTATTCGAATCTCTGCCTCAATTTAACGGCAACAAAGGGAGTACAGAGCATGGAGAAATCGAGCTTAGAAGCTTATGTAGGACATAAAAAATTTTGAAGAAAGCCCTCAGTATTACAATTCTTCTGTTATACTACACACTAAGACAGTCTGTTATACTACACACTAAGATAGTCTGTTATACTACACACTAAGGTAATATAACCAGCAGCAGACATTTTTACTGACCATAGAACCAAGATGAATTTCTACCCAATTATAAATCGCCTCGACTGCCATCAAAGGCCATTGTATGTACTTAAGGATGATATGAAAAAATAAAATAAGGAACGAAAACTTGTCCGAGTATCATATTGAGATTAATCAAGCACTTAATCTTATATTCTAAAAAATTGATATGTCTTATAAAGCTGGGAAGGAAACTTTTACAACCTACGCCTACCAGAATGCTGTCCGTACCTTTATTAAGGGACTTAACAGTTCATTCTCCAGAATTCCATTTCCATTCATTCTCCATTGTATTCCAACAATTCGAAGGATTTAGCGCAAGCCTAAGCTATTGCGTGCACAATATACCACAACAATGAATGTCAACATCTTGACACACAACCAGGATACACTGAACAACCAGAAAGGCATCCACAGCCACAACGCTCTAAGTTCAATTCTGGGATCCAAGTGTAACGAAAAGATTTCGTACTACAACAGTACTACGAAAAACCCACACCAACAGCCTAGATGAAGCAACAGAACCAGACAAAAACCTCCAGACCACAGCCGCTTCAGAACAACAAATCCAATAGAGAAGAGAGAAAGGAATCCTTCATCACAAAACTACAATCAAAACTACATAGATGCAGCGGATAAATCAAACTAAACAAGCTGAATTGGTATCAGTAAGACCGCAGTACGAGGAGCTATATGAAACAGGAAGAACATTTTTTAGGGGAATAAACGGATTACCTTGTCTTCAACGAATATGCGGAATCACAGGTTCATCCGTTATTTTATGATAGTGGTTCAACAAATAATTATATTAGTTTTAAGTGCAGGATAGGGACTTCTACAGATATTAAGCCTATAAAAATAAAGTCATTACATGGTGACTCGATAGTAGATGTGAAAAAAGTAATAACATTATTTTATCAGCATTTAACCTTTCATGAAATTGATGAGTTTCACGATTTCGATATGATTCTGGGCGAACAAGGTTTGAGATCTATTAAAGAAGAAGTTAATTCATTTGATTATAGCCTAAAATACAAAGTAAAGAAAAGGGAAATTTTGAATTACACAATGGACAGTGAAAAACATAGGAAGAAAATAGAAGAATACGGTGCAAAATTGGTATATAAACCAGGGCACCAGAATGTAGTTGCTGATGCTTTGTCAAAACAGCAAATAAATATTACCACTTATTGTTCAGAACACTCGGCAAAAAGTTCACCAGTAGAACAACTGAAACGAGTAAAAAAGCCACGTAATTCGTTTAAAAACCAAATTATACCGATATTGGAACGGGGTAGAAACGAAATTATTACACAAAAAATATTTGACGGTCGCATAAGACTTACTATCTGCTACAAACACAAAAATTAACTTATCTTTAACTTAAAATCTATAGCTAAACCGGGAATAACAAATGCTATCAAAATAGACGAAGAATTGTTGTTTCACATCAAAGACGAAATCCTATGTTACCTTGCTTCATGTACAATAGTCATAGCACAAGCTCTACTAAAATACATAATTCACATTAACGAACAAAAATAACTATTCAAACACACAAAAGAGCACACAGAAACTATAAAAATAACACACAAGAAATACTTCTCCAATATTTTTGGCCCAACATACGAGATATGTGTAAAAAAAAGAAATTATATAAGTTAAATTATTGAGTAGAAGTTTTAATAAAAAAAATCAAACTTTATTACTCGAGGTTCCACTTAGAACTAAACTATTAATGTTTTTGATAATTAAAATTATACCTAGGTAGAAATCTTGATGTGGGAACGAATGCAAATTCTATTTCTCACGTTCGTTGCAATTTGTACAGTGGATGCGGTTTTGGGTTTCGTCTGGAAGTTTAGGATTGGGTTGCGTAGTTGTTTCAATTATGAATTAATAGGTGATGCTATTGTTTGTTTGTCAGTTTTTCCAAAGAATTCGCCTAGTTGTCGTTAAATCTTCCCTTCTTAAGTGCGTGCGTCCTCGCGTCGCTTAAAAGTATGAAAGACTGTAAATGCTAGGGTGTTCTGTTATTTTATGATAGGTCATGGTTTAGAGTGGATATTAGTATTATTGTTGTTTTAGAGCTTTTTTTGCCCTTCGGATTTGTTTAGAATCAGGATGCTACGAAATATGGCTGCAAAAATCGAATAGTTAACCCATTGATGAATCTCTTTTTCGGCTTGAATTATGTCGATATGCTTCGTGTTATTAAGATGAAGTTCCTTCATAAGTTCCAGCGATAGTATCTCTTCTATTTCTAAACCATTGGAAGATGGATGCAATAGTGGTCGTAATGCATGGATTTGGACTATTTCTTCAGCAGTGTATTGTTGATTCCTAATTGTTAGCGTGACATTGGAAAATTTAATAAGATATGTTCCATTAAGTGGCTGGCTGTAATTGTTTATATTTCCTCTACTGTTGGCTATTCGTTCTATTACACGTCACATTTCTATTTTCTATAAGATTTGATTTCTTACATAATGATAATTCGTTAATTAACTTACAATTATTTATAATTTTAAATATAACATTGTTTCTTTTTAAAATATTGTCAGTTACAATTTTATTTAGGTAATTTTTGTTTTTACTTAGCGATTTGACAATTACATAATTTTTCATAAATCATAACTTCCGTGCTTGGAATGCTTATAATATAAAGTAAACTAGATAGATTTATAGCAACTTTTACTTCGGCAAATTCCAGTGCCTGTTCAATATTTTCGAATAGTACATTAGTTGATGTCATTCAACATTAGTTGAATAGTACATGATTTTATCTATTTCTAATTTTGATAATATGTTAGAGCTTACAATATTTCCTTTACCAAGTTCATAATTTCTTCTTTTATTAATTTGGTCTTATAAAGTAAGCTTAATACTAATTAATTTTCAAATGTTGTGTCCTTTTTTATTTGGTTAAGAATGTCACAACATTTGAAATATTGGTTAGTTTATTTATTCTATCGATATAATATATACCTTGTTTATGAAAACCTGATTATTGTTTTCTAATACGTTGCTAATTTTATCTACCATTATTGTATAATCGTCGTGGTCGGGATTTCCCGCGACCCATTTCCAGGCTGTACCAATAAAATTTACGGCTCTTTTTGGTCTATGGTCTATGGATATTGTTAATAAGATTGGTGGTATGTTTAAGTTCGTGTTCAAGGATGGGGAAAAATGGGTTTTTCCTGGGGATATGCTGGTACATGAGGGATGAAAATGATATGGATAAATTTCAGATTTCCTGTTTGGATTTTCGCTGTTCCCTTTTTAAGCACGATTATCTCTTAGTTAGAGTAATCCAGGATTCTCAGATCTGCACGCACCAGTGAAATGAAATACCTGTGGGAATAAGAAGAATAATTTAAATTTTTAATATTTCCTTTATGAATTACTTTGCCGGATTCTTTTATTACTTCTCTTTCAAAACGAGGTGATTATTTAGAGTATAAATAATGTCACCAGGTGAATAATCTTTTATTTTGTGTTTTTTCTTGTTGTGATACTTCAGATCATTTTTTTGCTTTTCCTGTAACTTTTGTATGTTTTCCAGTCTTGCCCTTTTATATTGCTCAGGGTCTGTGCTGAAAAATCTTTCAAAGAATATCTCAACGGGTTTCCTCCCTGTTGTTGAGTAAATTGAACAGTTATACTCATACGCGGATCGGTCTAACAATTCTAAGTAGGATCTATTCCTGAACATATTTAGAAAATTTGTCCAATGCAGTAAGAACTAGATTTCCTTCAGTTGACTAGATGTATAAGTGTAAAATATGACCTGTATATTGAGGAATGGGTGTTGCTTTGAGCTCAGGTTTGTTAGAATAACGGTCATATTCGTGCTCTTAGCATATGCGACATTGTTTGACTATTTTATTAATTTTTGAAATCATTTGGGGAAAATAATAATTCTGAAGTAATTGTATTTTATTTTCGCGGGCATTGCGGTGTGCTCTATTATGAATTTTTAGTACATGTTCTTCTTGTCCAATTTGGCCTGTTATATTGATAACTTTTGTTTGTGTAAAGCGAATTTTATAATTTTTGAAATAAAGAAATTATATCTTTTAGATGATTCCCATAGTTTTCTCTGTGGTCATTAGTCCATTTATTATTGTAGAAATCAGAAATCTTTTAAAAATTGAAATAAGTTTTTCTTCAGTGTATACTAGAGGTTGTACAAAGGTATGCCTACGAAAATTTGGAAAAGGATATTGAAGTTGGTAGCTATCTTTATCTTCAATTAACAAAATGAGTTGTTGGATTCGTGCGATGAACTCTCATCGCTATGTTGGGAGGCAATTAGCGAATTGATTTGGGGATCGAGAGGTGGTCTGGAAGGGCATCGGCAACAACATTAGCCTTACTAGGCTTATATTTCAATTCATAGTTGTATGTTGTTTTCCAGCATTTCATACATACTAAGAGCATATGTAAGGGGTTGGTGATCCGTAAATATTTAAACACTTGCTGATCCGTACAGGTAGTTTCTAAAAGTTTTCAAAGCACAAAGCCAGCATTTCTTTTTAATTTGCGGCATAGGCTTCTTCAGTTTTACTGAGCGTTCTGGAAATAAACATTATAGGCTTTTCATATTTCCAGTTATTTACCGACAAGGCTGTTTTTTCGATGTCCTTTTCCTTAAGTGGAATCTGGTGGAATCCACTCTTGAGTTCGAATGCAAATTCTATTTCTCATGTTCGTTGCAATTTTTGCAGTGGTTGCGGTTTTGGGTTTCGTCTGGAAGTTTAGGATTTTGTTGCGCAGGTGTTCCAATTATGAATTGATATGTGATGCTATTGTTTTTTTGTCAGTTTTTCCAAAGAATGCGCCTTGTTGTCAATAACTTATACATAGATTGTGTAATTTGTTTACAAAATATATAAAAGAAACTGAAAAGAGAAAGAAAACATGGAAAACTTATAATTGAAAAAAATATAGCCCAATGTAATCACAATTATAAAAGAGTAGCAAAATGTAAAAACAGTTTAGGTATAAATATGTATTTGTAAAACAATAAGCGAAGATAATTGCACTATACCACTTTTAGAAGATAGGGAAACAAAATGTAACAGGAAAATAAATTATCATTCTTAATATATACGATTATTATACCACGGAAATATTATAGCTGACGGCGAAAATGGATGGAATGGACAAAAAATACGCGGACCTAAACAGATACAATTCAACCTTACCACTTATGTTGATGGAAAGACATTCCATAACCACCAGCAGGAAATAAAAAAGGTAATACATGCTCACAGGAATAAACAGCTTGAAGTCCTCCGCATTTTAACTTCAAATACCGATTATAAATTCAATAATATCCAATAAATGTATAAATTCATAATCCCCATTAAGGAACACCTAATAGAGCTCATCATGTACCATATCCTCGGACTAACAACATTTGCACTTCTAGTATACCGGTCCGTCAATATATACCAGTGCTACAAGACCCAACAACAAGCAAAACAAAGAAGATTATACTCGTATGATGAAATATATCAAACAGAAATGATAAGACTGCATGCCCAACAGGCTCGAAAGTGAGGACACTTTTTCTTAACAAGGGAGAGAGTTAAGGAACCTTATGGTATACACACCAAAACCACCCATGCTTATCATCGGATGCCGTATCAATGCTGAAACGCAAATGCACTTATCGACGGTTGCATTATCAGTAAAAAAAACATATACATACATTTGTCCTAAAATAAAGCTAACAACAAGCAACTGATAATTCCATTCCAGCCACTCAGAAACTATACGAAATTAGTCTTAAAAATATATTAAATAAAGCAAGTGCAAGCAAAATATATATATTTTTTACTCGTTTTCGCTGAGGTAGAAATAACTCACGCGCTCTTTAGAAAACAAAAAAGGATATTAGCTGATATGAAGATAACCTGGTGGCTTATTTCCCTTTGGCAGGAGTACCAAATGCTGTTTTTTCCATGAGTCACGAAAAATTCTTTCCTTTAAACATATCTGGTACGTTGTAATGAACATGTCTGGTCTCTTTGGACGGCCCTTATTTGAAATTCTGTCAGTACCAGGCATCTTACTATCGTAATTTTCTGCATACCTTGATCAGTTCGTCGTAAATATCTGGGATTTCTGATTTCCTTTTCGCTTCCCCGATATAATGCGTAAGACATTGTCTTTGTGGGAAAAGTTGCTGTATAATAGATGCTAGCAGAGTGGGGCATGTTATTTATGGAGCTCTATAGCCCCTTTCGGCGGCAATAAAGAGTAGGCCCTGCTCAGGAGTGTAAAAATTCGCACAGTAAGAAACACAGATGAGTGCGAGAACCTAGGCTTTGGCCTATACGGGGTGTCGCGCCAAAATATTTAAATCAGCTTCGTTGCACAGACGCCTGAAGCATGTCGCTTTACTTTCTTTGATCGCAGTTCTTGAGTGGAGTCTTGCCCGTCTAAAAGAGTTAAGGCTTTCTGAAAAATTTCGTCTTTTTCTAGATCGTTTCGTTTTTCGACGGGCATATAGACACGTTGCTCTGAGTACCTTGATTTTATCATTCCACCGGAAGCACGGCGCTCTTTCGTCGCTGGCGATTCTTTTGGGCATTGATGCATCGCATGCTGTAGTAACAATACGTGTAAGCTGCCTCGCTATTATCAAAGAATGTGTCCTTCTATTTAGGACCTGTAAGTTTGTTTCATTTATTTTCTCTTTTCTTTGTCTATCAGTATCGCCTGATGGACATTATATTCTGTGTATATTCCTCGCTGACTTTCCATTTTGTTTTTAGCAGGAGAGAGTTCCTAAGAAAAGTAATATCGACAATAGAACTTAACCCTACCTTACGGTAAGTGTTTAACCCGCAAATGTTTGTGATATCCACTCCCAAAGACGAGAGTGCTTCCATTAAAAAATAGCCTCTGGGGTTGGTAAACCTGCTGCCCCACTCAGTTGCCAATGCATTTAAATACCCTATAGCAATTGGATACCTACCGAGTTGTAGGCTTAAGAAAGAATCACGATATTTAAGAGCGCGTCTGAAAGTGTAGTGATGAGCATTTATAGCAAAACGCTACTGCCAATTGTGGTGGAGCTTTGGTGGTGAAAATAGCGAGATAAGACAGGAGATGTTACGCCGGTGATTGAGGGTCTCGAATGACTGTGTGATATTGGCATCACCTATGAGCTTTATCGCACGATTTTGGACTTATTTAGCAAGTACAAGAGGTCTTAGGGACACCTGACCAGATGTGCGCATTGCTCTCCAGTTTTGGCAGATAAACGCCTTATATATTGAGGCCAGGTCAAAAAAACTAAGATATTTCTTACAATGCCTGAGGAAACCTAGAAACTTTGCAGCATTTTTGTCGACATTGAATATGTGGTCATTCCAACGTAAGTTGTCGTTGATACATATACTGATAATGGAAAGTTTTTCGGTTTCGGCAATGCAAATGCCATCCATGGACAATAGCAAGATTTCGCTTTAGTGACAACAGTTAGCATTGTGTTTTGGAAGCATTAAATTCCAATCTGGCGATGATAGTTTCCCAATTAGCTATGCTGCTGATATCAGAATTTAAGGAGTTTAACATACGCTGCCATTTTACAGCCGAAGAGCAGGGACGTGTGTCCGGAAACGAATATGAAAAGCAGAGAGTCCTGTCGTCAGCAAAGGAATATATTGGATTACAATTAGCAGACACAAGATCGTTGACAAAACTTAAAAAGAGTGTCGGAGACAGAACGGGGCCCTGGGCACTCCATCTTGTATTTTGTGGGTATCAGACTTGTCAACTTGAATTGAACTTTCCGAAAGGTAATTTCTTATCCATTAAAGAATCGATTTCTAATCCATATGAAGGGTTCGATATCCTAAAAGCACGCATTTACGACCAAAGAGCCTGTTGCCAAACCCTGCCTTATAAATTTTAAATACAACTGGCTTTCGCCGTATTATTCCTTTTTTTCTTTTCGGAACCTCCTTTTGTTTCAGTCAAGGAGAAGTTTTTAAAAATTGTTCTTTCTAATTACCTCCTTGGCTTTCTCGTCCCACAACTGGATCGCCCTTAGTTCATAGAGGACGCTTATGCTCGCAATACTGTTCCTCACGGGTTGAGGAATTGAGCGCCTTTTTCCATCTTCAAGGATTCCGACGAGCTTCTTGATCTGCTTGCTAATGTTATTGAAACCCTGATTTTTGAAGTTCGTCTTCACAAATACGGGCTCTCATTGATGCTGTCCCAACATGTTCGCCCAGAGTTCCAGTAGAAGGAAATCTCGGTATTGTCGAAAATTGTTTCCATGCCCGCAGAAATTTTTTCATCTTTTGGTCGGCCGATCGTATAATTAGATGGAGGTTTAACAAACTTAGTGTAACACTGATTGTAGTATTTGGCATTTGCCACTATTCAGCCAAATTGATCTCCATATGCACTTGCTGTTTTCATAACATTGTCTTTAAACGAAATTGTACTGACATTGCATATGTTTACTCTTTTATCTGTTTTTTTTTTTCTCAACCTCTGTACTGAGAGGTTCGAAACAAAACAACACAACGTTGCAAAATCCAAAGAACCTGACCTTGGCCGATTTTTTTGCGGATAATAGCATTGCGATATACTCGGACTTTCTTCGATGCAACGCACAGTGGGAAGAATGCTCTTAAAATTGGCATTAAATCTAAATTGATAAAAAAACAAAAACATGTCTGCAATCGTATTTGCTCGGCTATTTTTGCGGAAGTGATGCTCTCTATATCCTTTAAAATCCTTATTGCGGGCTTCCTGCGCTTCTTCATTTAGCTGTCGAATGGGTAATAAAGCAGATGAAATAATCTCATTACCATGTATTAAGTACTTGGGAATGGTAGGTGACATATAGTACCAGGGATACATTTTCGAAAAATCTCCTGGCGGTATTTCCATCATTGGAAATTCCCAAACCGGATTTCGGTTTATCAACGATCAAACCCAAACGATCTCGAAACTACTGTTGAATTTCTTTCTTTGCTTCGGCAACGACTTCCCCTAGCTTGCCATTGCTTTATTTTTAATTTATAAGAAAGATGAAAAAGGCGTTCAAAAAATGGATTCATCCGTGCAATATCGATAAACCAATTTGAAAATTTTCAGTTTTAACTGGTGTTTGTATTATTTCTTCAATTGAATTAAATTCTTTTGATTTGATATTAAAAATGTAACATTTTTGTGTTTAATAATTTTCGGTTATGGCATTACAAACCTTTCCATCCACCATGGCAAGGATAAAATTTTGTTGAATAAAAATAGTTTTCCCACTTACTGTTACAATGCTAGGCTTGAGGTCCTGAATTTGGTTATCACTCTTTGTTTTTCGGTGATGGATACTTCAAAAGTTTCTTTCAGAAATTCAATTGTAAGAGGTCAACAATATTTGGTTAAGCTTGGACGAGGATTCCGCCAGATTATTTTTGTACAGGAAGCTAAACGAAGAATAACAAGACATGTGATAAACGCAGCTGGACACAGCTGAGAAACTTTCAACTCTCAAGTTAAGCAAACTTTGTAAATCAATGTTTACAGAAGTCCCCGAAATACTTATATTTTTAGGTTCCGGGTAGCAATTTTTTTCACACTTCTGAACAATTTTGTAAGAAGGGAAAATTTTGGGAGCCTAATGATTTCATACTGAAACCCGACAAGTTTGCTTCAATAATCATCGTCAATGTTTCTTCTCCAGTCATTGAAGTTGGTTCAATGAACTCATTTAATTTTTTTTATATTTTTTAGCATGACCGGGAACGGTGGTAACTTCCGTCTTCAACAAAATTTTCGGATGACCAGTTTTAAAGTTAGCAGAGCATGCATAGGTAAAGAGAATAGGCATTTTAAGCCAAGCACTATTATTTTTAAAGAATCGTGCCTCTACTTTCTTTCCTTGTTACCGACAAGTTTTCGGAAGTTGTTCTGCCTAAAATGTAACTATAAAAAAAACATGTCCTATTTTTTCGAGAGTGACATCACCGACAAAAATTTATACTACACGAAAGGAAGATAATAAGAGCAAACAAAAATTATATATTCTATAAGTTTATTTATAGACTGAACACAACGACATATAATACGTTGCGGCTAACACAAAGCTTAAGGATTTCAAAATTAAGACATCTTTTTTTTAACTTTTTCTATTTTCAACAAAAAAATATTTTATTGTTAACTAAAAACTTAAAAAGTGCATCTGAGCCCACCGATTTCATAGCAAATATATTTTATTCCAAGTAACGGGAAAAAAATCGCTCTCAATCAAATAAAACACAAAAACACGTAGGCACATGCAAAAAGTGAACAATTGTGACGATGTGCTGAAAATCACATGACCCAAAGAATCTTCTATCTCTCACTTTTAATTCCCTATCATATTTGAAAGAGAAATATAACACAATTATAGACCAAGAGCCCGCAGTATAGATTTGGCAGTGAAGGATAACCAGAAAATATGTACATTCATAGGAAGAATTTATTAGTATGATATCAAATAAGGCAGTCTAGCAGTAGTCACTGGCGGACGAGGAAAATAACAGTGCTTTTAAAATGCGAAATTATGCCCAAAAATTATGCAAGCAAACTCTGCTCTATCGTTTTCAATAAAAATTAAATGGTCATCTCCCCTATTCCTTTTGGGCATAATTTCGCATTTCAAAAGTACTTTTATTTTCCTTGTCCGCCAGTGAGAACTGCCAGACTGCCTTATTTGATATCATACTAATAAATACTACCTATGAATGTGCATATTTCTTTGTTATTCTTCACTGCTAAATCTATAGTATACTGCGGGCTCTAAGACTATTAGGGAAAGTTCAACCTCAAAATTTTATTTTCTGTCTGTTAAAGGGCTATTTTGCACCATAGTGCGATGCTTTTTATAGTATATGCTTCAATATTAGTTTTATTTATATAATTTCTTCGACACTCTACATGCACTTTTACAATATTTTAAATGTTCAATATGTGACTGGATTTTAACACTAGATTCTTGTAACGAGTACATGTATATTATATACAGGGTGTCCCAGTTTAGCAGTATAATTATTTAAGAGCATATTTCTGAAGTTCCGCCGAACCAACATTTCTAAGATTAGGGGGGGGGGGTCTATTCTCATTCCATTTCAAGTTACAGTTCAACAAAGTTGGTGTCCTCTAATTTGAAGGTGCAACTACTTTAAACGCTATAACTTATAAACTAGTACAGGTACAAAAATAGTTTTAGACATTTCGAAAAGATAATTTACTAGTGCTGCTATGTTTGATTCCCGGCACCGATACGGCGATACCCCGAACCAAACGATAGCACTTTCTGTTTCTGGGATCTAACTATCCCCGCGGTGGATTCCCACCAGGTAGCGCTTGGATGGCAGCTAAACCTGGGTAGAATCGAAAGGGCGCCACGTGATTTTTCGCCGGAATCACGAAACTTTTTCCAAAAACTCAACGGAAAATCTTCCCCGAAGACAAAAAAAGAAACGACAAAAAAATGGAAGAAAAATAAACTTTCTTTTTTTCTCAACGTTATAAGGCCCCATTGGGGCTCGTCGATTTATTTAAAAAAAAATTTTTTAGCGGTACACTCGTCGATAGAGTGACCCGCTGTTTTTACAGTCCCGAAGCAAAGCAAAAAAAAAACGTTAGATAACGGGTCGCGTGTCCCGTCTGTTCTCGGGAATTCTCGAACGCGCGGCCTACCGGAGTCGCGATTTACAAAAAAAAAAACGCTTTTCTATTCCCCACGAGACTGTACTGCACTATCACTATACTTAGCTTTTGGGTTCTAGCGGCATTGTGCCCCGTTCTGCAACATTCCCTTAGTCCTTCTGTCCCGCTACCTCTGCTCCTGTATCCTTCTTCTTTTCCTTTCCCCTTCTTTCCTGGTCAAAGCAAAACACGATTTTACTCTAAAATCTACTCTACTTTAATTAATTAATTCTGTTTTTTTTTTTGCACAACCAGACTCAAAAAAGAAAAAAAAAACAACGACGTGATTTCTCGCTACGGCACTAGCAAGCTCTGCTAGTGTGTGCACCCTCGGACACGGTTGCCTCTCACACATGCCATTTTCCACATTCATACTAAACTCCTCACTCTCGGAGTTCGCTCCCGCTTCCAGTTATGACTGGGAACTCCACTGAGCGAGTTTATGGAAGCTGTGGATCCTAACTATGCCTAGCAATTTCCCTATTCTTAGGTTCTACAAATAAATTTGCGAAAAGCAATGTTTCTTTTTTTTTCTTTTACTTGGGCATTTTCCCCCCATCGGATTACACTAATAAAAATTGTTTGCCCAGACTAATGCAATCGTGCAGTAGAAAGGAAATGCGATGGGACGGTAGCTAGAGTGTCATGACTAACGGAAAAAAGTGTAAATGCAATCCAGAAGGGATTGTATCTCGATCCAACCACCCGTTGGATCGCCGCCCCTCACGAAAGCTAATTCGGGAGTCCAAATTTAAATTTTTTTTTTTCTTTCCGCGAATCACTAATTACTCCGTGGGATCTGTGTTCAGATTTTTGGGGGGTGGGGATTGACCAATAGCTTGTCACTCCTTACATTTATAATTTTTTTTTTTTTTTTTTTTTATTCGGGCCTTTCTGCCTCTGGCCCCTCTGCCAGTTTGTACTTTTTTTTTCTTGTACCATCGTTATTTGTTGTGTGTTTGCTGGGTGTTGTTGGTTAGTGTTCTTTGTTGTTGGTTGGTGTTCTTTGTTGTTGGTTGGTGTTGTATGTTTGTGTATTATATGTATTGTGTATTGTATGTATGTTTGGCTGTTCCCTCGGTGGTGGCTGCCTTTTACTTGGCCGTCCGCCTACACGCCTCTGCTGCTCCTTCGGTGCACCATCGATGGAGTGCTGGCTTAAAAGGGGTCGTCATCCCTTCACCCATCGAACCTAATTTTTAAAACTGGTACGACGTTGGGGTGTGCTCGATTGTCTTGGCCGTCCGCCTGCACACTACTGTTGCTCCTTTGTTGCTCCCTCGTTGGGGTGCTGCTATAAAAGAGATCGTCGTCTCTTCACCCATCAATCACTTGGCTCGTTGCTAGCTCTGGCTAGCTGCATCCACATCAGTTGTGGGATGTGATGACGGTGTCCGTACCCACACCGGTAGCAGGATGGGGTATTCTTTAAGCCTCCTGTTGTTGGCTTTCGTTGGGGTGTCTGGATTGAAAGGACCGTCCGTCACCACCCGTCGGCGACATTCAGACGTCCTGTCTGATGCTGCCCGTTGCGAGTCTCCTGTCGATTTATGGGCTCTGGCAACGGTGTTCCTGGTGGACTTCCTGTCGCACCCTGGGGTTCCTGTTTCGTCGTGAGTCTCCCTACTGTCCTTAGGGCTTCACCAATCGAACCTCCTCGTACTTCTCTGCGGGGAAACCCACCCGTGAACCTATGCGGGCTGTTTTCCGAGGTCTGCGGTTGTTGGGCCATTGGCTGATGGGACCATGGATGCCCTCCACCTCCGCCAGAGCTCGGTGTTCCCACACAACGAAAAGAGGGACCGAAGGGAATTGCAAGGAAGAACAGAGCCAAACTTGTTGCAGGAAAATTTACCGCAACAGTGCATACAAGTCTTAAATGCTTAAGGACATATTCTATGCCTTGCGCTGGAACACCAAAGCAGATTTTTACCTAAGCAAAATTCGTTGAACGTAAAAAATTGAAGAGATAAATTTTTGGGAAGTTTGATTATATTTTACAAAAATGATTTTAATTGGTCTCTGAGCCACAAAACACGCAATGTTCTCAAAAATCCGTTTTTTTTTTTTATAAAATTTAACCTTGAATAAATTTTTTTTATGCGACTGCGATCTAATTCTATGTTGCATAGGCTCTGAAATAGAAAATTATGATATTTTTACTGCAGATAATTTCTTTTTGTTCCGTTGCAGATGGCGTGAACTTTACTTTTGATGTACTCCTATAAAAAAAAATCATAGGGGTTAAGTTTAGAGATCACGGTTGCATGGAAGGTCATTGAAGTTCTAGTGGTCTGCTGAGTCGCTATATCTTTTTGATACCACTTGATACCACAGAGCGCGTTTTCACGCCGCGTTTCACCACCGCATTTCACCAACACGTTCCAACACCGCGTTGTACATATTCTATTGAAATCATAGAAACTCTTACACAAAACGTGTTTTTTACGTCGCGGTGAATTTAACACCGTGATGACCGCTCTTTGTTTACTGTCTTCCAATGCGGCGGTATAACGCGACGTTGGTTGCTGATTATGTCGCGGTTAACGTACCTACGACAATCTTGGTTTTCTTCGGGACTTGACGTTGGAGGGTCTCTTTTAGAGAACTGTTCCGCTTCACTGTCTGTTTTGATTTATTCTTCAAGTTGTTGTTATCGTCAACGATTACCTGGTATTTCACCTTGTTCGCCTGGTCACAACTACTATAGCTTGTTTTATTTTGCCCCACAGCCGTTTCACCGAATATATCACCGCAGCAGGTGTAAATTTATTGTCGGGGTTGGGAGAGGTAGAAAACTTTCCTGCACTTTCTCGTTTGCCCATCAGAGTTGGAAAAAGACATACTGTTTATATATGGGTTTAAAACATAATTTAAAATTTTGTTTTGAATGCAAATAATAAAATGTGTGGTAAAAAATATATTATTTTTAGAAGTACAGGAGAAAATGTTACAGAAGATTTATCAAATTATGACATTATATTTTTCCACTCTTCAATAATAACTCTGTAAAATTTTCTGCAAACCAAGTTCGACAGTTTAGCCGGCTGGCATATTGAGAGCTTTCAGGTGAAGACCTTACACAAAACATTATATAAAGTCATTGGTTCGGTTTTTAGCAACACACAACCTAACTAAGTTAGTAAGTTTTTTAAATTTGGTAACGATATTCCGAATAGCTTGGCATATTATCTACAATAGTTTGTTTGATCATTTGTAATTTGTAAAAGATTTTCACCAGACATATTGATAACATTTTTGAAGCACGAATTCCTAAATCAAAAGCCCACATTTCTTTTTTACTATCATTAATTACAATCTAATCTACCTATTGAGTTAAAAATATATCCGCTAACTATCTATTATATTTCTCTAGAACTCCAATTATAATATAACACAAACAATATAACACATTTGAAACTCAGTGCTTTATGGTAATCAGATGCTAGTGAAATATATATACGATGAAAGCCTACAAGTAGGTGCGATAAAAAAGACGGTTTTATTATCGCTATTAATTTTTTTTTTTTTGTATTACTTTCAACAAGGATCAATTGCCATTTGCCACTATTTTTAAAAAAAAAACACATACATGAGCTTGTATAAGAATCACTTCTCCCAAAGCAGTTTTTAGGCTTGCATTAGCTAAACCATATTTAAAATTAATCTTTTTTTTTATTTACAGATTGAATCAAAAAGTGGTTTTATTAGAAGAAATTTCAAAAAGAATGGATGCTTATATTCAAGACCTAAGGAAAGTAAAGATTTATCGAAGATAAGAAATACATAGATAAAATACTTTTCCCGAAACTAGCAGGAAAACATAATTGAAATACTTCTTACAAAGTCTCCATCTCACCTTCAAGTTTTTCTTGCTTTGGTTTTTTCTCAATTGCTATGTTTTTCATTATATGTTCAATATATACGCGAAAAAGAATTTCCTTGGACTTAACCCTGCCATAGTTACAAATATAAAATTGCAGTGTTGGGCGCGGTAAGTACGTAGGTGGGTGACCACATGGGAACTCAGTACTCCGCATACTGTTGACAAAACGCACCACATGGGCATAGTACCCCGGCGTTAAATCCCGAACCCTACAAATAAATTTGTATCGTTCCCTTGATAATAATAATAATAATAAGAAAAACACTTGATAGGAATTATTATTATTAATTATTATTAATAATGACTAATATTAATGGCCATAAAAACTGGCCAAGCATGAAACTTGAAGTATTACCCACCACAAACAAGCAATGAGCAATGGAAAAAAGAGATAGCTTGACGCAACTTCGAAGAGCTTTTAGGTAAAAATTCAGGAAATGCTTTTATAAAAGATGACCAGATAAGAACGATAGAAAAAAGAAATCTAAATGAAACAACAACGTTGTGAGATATAAATATGATTCTAACTTTATTTTGAAGCTACGTTTATGACATTATGTATGGCATAGCACATCATTCAAATTCGGCCTTACTAGCAGTGCAGAGGGCGGTCCAATTTTTGATGACTCGGTCCGATATGTCCGTGTCCGAATAAACTATGTACACCACTATGTACACCAGAAATATACTCTGTTTAGAAAATTTCTTTGTAAACAATATTGGCTGCTTTTCCTTCTGTAGCTAAAATATATAGATTATCCGGGCTTATAACGCGAGAGCAAGCAACATATAACATAGTTGACCGTGCGAGAAACAACTTGCCCTTAGATCGACACCAGTAGCGCTTAGTGTTTGCCACTGCGATTTGTTAATCGTCATAACAAAGCGAACGCTAACAGGAAACTGTATTGTTTAGTATAAGTGGTATAAATACTATTTCTCCTGCTCTACATCCTGTCAAAATTTCTGCTTCAATTGGAGGGATTAAATTTTGAAGGAGCATTATCGGAACACCAACTTTAGGTATAATTTGATGTTCAGGAAGATCATTTGCAGTGAAAGAATTTAAACATTCTACCGGATAATTAATAGCGTCATCTTGATTGCCCCCATTTGGCAGAACATACAGAGGCAACCTGGTTAAAATGCTATCCACTGTGAATGTACATATTGTGCTATCCGTTTGAATGTGAACAGCGTCATCCATATAATTACATTGAATAGGAAAAGTCTAAACCATTGGTGAAGAAAGAATAGTTTATTTATTTCCTAGCTGGATGGTACAAAATGCTCTAGAAAGATGTCAGTGGAGTACAAAAATTACCATCCCCTAAGACATGCAAGTTAAAATGGAATTTAAAATAAATGTGAATTAGGAGTAGTGAAAAAGTGCTTTAAGTAAAAGGTAAAGTGAAGTATAAGTGTTAGAGAATTCTAAATTGTAACTGTATTGAATAAAGTGATTGTATCAAAAGGAATAAGTTCTATCACTTGTAATCAAACAAACATATTACATTGGTGTCACAAGTAGAATAGGACTTTTTGTGCGTATCATAAAAAAAAAATAATAATAATAATAATAAATATAAAAAAAAAATAAATAAATAAATAAATAGTGTTCTTGTGATTGTGGTAAAGCGGTCATATCTATCCGAGTTGAACAAGAGAAACCTTAGCGCTATTGGACAAAAAAAGAGATTTTGAATCTTATACAACAAGGGGCATGATACAGATACCTACCTACTACTTTAACGTTGACTAGAAAGAACAGATGTATACCCGCAATAAAATGGCTGCGATGATGCAACTCTTCTTGTTAAAAACAAACGAACAAAAGAATAGCCACGAACAAAAATTGGATGAACAAAAGAAAACTCTAGACGAATAAAATAATAGCCACGAACAAAATATGGATTAATAAAAGAAAAATCTAAACGAACAAAAGAATAACCTTAAACAAAAAGCTGAACGAACAAAAGAAAAATTTAGACTAACAGAAGAACCACATTGAACTACAAATCGACGAACAAAAGAATAGCCTCGAACATACCTTGTTGCAAACAATATACATAGAAAAGCATAGAGACTATACGGGTATACTATACGGTTTGATGATAGCCAGATGCAGAAGATATACAAGGTCCAATTGCAAAGCCGAATGCAGCTACGAGGAAAAACACGCAGCAGCTTCAAGCAGACGTGAGTAGACTGGCACATATGCCACACCCCACCGCAGATCAGGGACTAATCGACAAAATGGCAATAGAGGCATTCATCAGGGAAGTCGCAGATTCAAAGCTAATCAGCAGTCAGGAAGACCAGGAAGAACCCTTGCTAAAGCATTTGCCTCCGCTCTGGCGATGGAAGCAGCCAATCAGGCTTCCAAAGGATTACGGTTCGTCATGGAAGTAGCAACTGTTAAATGCTCCTGCAAATAATGCTATAAAATAGAACGTTTTCAAGGTAACGCAAAAAACCGGAATGACAAAATGAAATCAATGAAATGAATATGCTTATTTAGCTGCATTCACAATGTTTTGCACAAATGAGTCAATTCTGTCTGCAAAGCATTATACTCGTTTAACCTCTCCGTCCTTATGATTATAACTCTCCTGATTTGTTTTATTAAATTTTAAATGTATTATTTTTTGTTGAATACATAAACATGATAATATGGCCACTTACTGTGGCTTCTAGACAATTTATTTCGGCTCCCATACGATCAAACTCACTTGTTTTCTCAATATTTTCTTTTGCGAATTCGAAACGTACTGGACGACAGTATCTTGGAGAACATGTTCTTGAGTTTATCCAGATATTTTCAGTCCCAGAACCAACTTTGCTTTTTTCTAAATGTACTATGCATGTAAGCACAATATCATTATCACTTAAATAAAGACTTAGCAAAAATTTTTGCTTATAAAGCCCCAACCTTTGCTAACTGGTTCTCAAACGTGGTAGTGTCAAGTCCAATAATTGCTGTAGTTTAACTTCACATAAGGTTTCAGTTATAGTCAAAAAAATTTTACTTCTAAAATAATATTTTAGACTGATTAAATATAGGGTTTTCTAATAACGACCTGACAACTTTTTTTTTTAAATAAAAAGCAAACCATTTGAGATATTTCAAAACTTTATTATTGGCTTGAAGTACAATCAAAACATTTATGAATGGAACTCGACGCCGTTCATATGGCCACCGCGGGCACGTTTGCAGCGGAGAACGTACGTCGCTTCAAATTATCCATCGGCTTCAATTCTTGAGTCAGCTTGATCTTGTATGGGTGTAAACCGAGATCCTTACGCAAAATACGCCATTATGTGGTCTGAGCGATGCCCAATTCTTGAGAACGCCGTGGAATTCACTGATTTGGATCGTTTGCTACGGACGTCTGAACGGCAGCGATATTTTCGACACTTCGATCAAACCGTTGTCTCACTGACACGGCAACATCACACTAAGAATATGTAGATTCAAATTTTTGCACTAAACTTGTCATTGCCTGTCTTCTAGGACGAGAACTACGACCGAAAATTGGAGTTGACGCTCTTAAAGTTGCAGTCACCGACTCCGAATATCTGTAGAAAATTTTTATTATTTGCAGACGTTGCTCGTTAGTATACTTTACCATGATCAAAATGTTGAGCTTACTGAATAAATTGACAGTGACAGCTTGATGATTAGTGAAAGAGGGTGTTCACAAATTAAATTCAAAGTTGTCAAATCCCTATTGGAAAACCCTATACATATTAGCATTTCCTTCTCTTTCTCTTTTTTGAATGTGCTTATACTGATATTTTGTCAGTTTCAAACCGCTTATAAGGGCTTCTTAGGTGTTTATACGATAGCTTGTTCGTATTCGAAGCTTCGGGTTTCTTAAGCTTTTTAAGTGTTTTAGGACTGGACAACCCTTTTCACGACATCGGCTTTAGAACGCTTTTCTCCTATTCTTAATTTAGACTTAACAACAAATGTTTCCACATTCCCGGAATTCCTTTTCCGGTCTTTCTTGTCTAGGAGTTGTTATCACATGAACTTCGGGCAATGGAATTAGGAACTCTTTTAGAAGTCAAAACTCTTGAATTTTTAAAAATCTTTCTGGTGAAATTTTTTTTTTACTTTTTGAAAAGGTGTGATACAAAATTTTTACTGTATTCGAGACATTTTTTGTGAGCAGTTTCATAAAGAACAGTTATTGACTTTTTTGACATTATGTACTGCAAAACAGCACTTGCACAAACCGTTACTGATGACTTAAAAAGATTTTCACTCTGAGTGAACAAAAAACCTTCTTGACGTAAAGGAAATAGTCACCCTGAAAAGGGCGGAATGTATATCTAGGAGAAGAAAAAAGATTGTTGCGGTGAGTTTCGGCATTTTAATTAAGCATTATTTTAAAGGTAAAAATCCAATCTTTAAATGAAAAAAGTTTTAATTTTTCACGTCATTTTATTGCACTTTTTTGTTATGGACTAAGATATAGTCCACATTTAGTTCACAGTGAGAGAGCCTTACTTATTTTTTATTAAAAATACCCTGAATTTACAAATATTTATCAACAGCATACTCTGACATTTGCTACAAAAATTTATCTCACTTTTATTTCACTGTACCACTTATGAACGCCTGTTAACGCGCGAAAGCCAAAATCGAGAGTGCGCAAAGCTTTATGCATTGCATTGATATGCTTCCCATCGATAAAATAACGAAATTAAAGATTTTTTTTTTTTGTTTCTCGTTATTTGGGTGGTTGACTTTGTGTTGCACTTAATCGGTCATCGTGTTTTGATTCTTATTGGAAATAACATCTTTCAAGTTTATGCGTGTATTATGATTGATTATGCATTTATGCATTATTGATAATGCACAATTATTTAAAATACTTATTTTTTATTAGCGACTGTCGCTAATAAAAGAAAGATAAACAGAAAAATCTTACTCTACAAGTGATTAACAAATGTGGTATCTGACAAATCTCAAACATCGATAACATTCTTTATATCGATAACAATATACGAGTAAACTAGTGTTATCAATGTAGGTAGAATAATCCATATTATTATTTCAAGTGTTTTACATTTTTTTCCCCTCAATAAAAATCTTATACAATTTGGTATACTCATACCTAAATAAAAACACATTGTTTTTTATGTGTACGAGTATGTCCACCTGTCCACAGGTTTTCTGCATCTATTACTTTTACGAATAATTTAAGCTTTACTTTCAAAAACAGTTCTATCTGTTTCTTGTTCTTTTTTCAAAACATTATCTTTAATAATATCTGATGTTTCTGATGTTTTGCTCCTCTGTAATTTCACTCGGAGATCTATAGTCGGACATTTGGTTACATGCATGCAACATTTGATCGACATGTCTATGGGCACTTATCCCATTATCAAGTCGATAGCCTCGCCACACTGAAAGATCGATTCCCGTTAGATCACCGAAATCAAGCAGTGTCGGGCGCGGTCAGTACTAAGATGAAGGACTGCATTTGAACTCAGTCAGTACCTATGTACCTGTGCTGTTGATGACAATATTGGCAATACAAAAGCCGACCTGCTCCACTCAAAGTAAGGTTCTAACATGAGCCGAGGAAGATCTCTCATAAAAACAGATGCTAGCGTTAACACTAGGAATCGAACTCTGGAAAAAAATCCGGAGAGTCTCTCTGGTAAGATTTAAAGCGGTAGAGAGATGAAAAGAGACCCGACAATGGTGGTCTGATTCGAATATCTCTCGAAAATTTATATACATATATCCCATTACCAAACTTAATGTTTATAGTGCAACAATCCGGGTTTTTCACGATTTTCTCCATTTGTCTTTGCCAATATAGTTTCTAACCGCAACTCTTTCCCCCTTCAAAAATTCCCTAGCTTTACTGTTATTGCTATTGTTATTTTTATTGTTATTGTTATTGTCATCGTTTTTCTTCTGTCTCCCTGTCTGGTAACAATATTGGAAATTTGGTACGGATAGGATATTTAAACAAGATTTCAGATGGTGACTTTTTTGCAACATGATGAGGTGATATTCCGTATTGCACAAGGATTTTATTTAATTTAATTTCTAAATCTTCGTTTTTATTCTTTAAACATCATAATTTATTTCTCAGCGTTTGTACATAACGCTCTACTCAGCCATTTGTTGCAGGATGATAAGGTGCAGTACGTTTATGCACAATATTATTCAAAATTACAAAATTGTTTAAATTTGATATTGTTAAATTGGGTAACATTATCAGAACAAATGACATTTGGCACCTCAAAGGTATCAAATATTTTTCGCAGTATCGGGAGGGTTGTGTCCGTAGTTATGCTTTTCAATATTTCCGGGAACTTGGAAAATGCATCCACTACCCATAAGAAATATACCCCCATAAATGGACCTGCAAAATCCACATGGACTCGTTCCAAGGGGTTTGATGGATATCACAAATGATGGGATTATTCCGAAACCTAAAACAATTTGTACAATTACAAACATATTCTTCAATTTTCTGTTCCATTTTCCACATTTTGGTGATGCCTAAATGAAATGAATGCAGATCTTCAAGAACAATTTTTTTGAAATTTTGTGGGAGTAACCACACGTAAACACCTCATTATACAACCGCTCTGAGTGGAAAATTCCTCTTGGTTTACACCAAATCGCAAACTAGCCTGTAATTTTGTACCTCTTGAATACCTTCTAGCAACTTTCTAAAACCCGGGTTTTTGGACGTTTCCTCCGTAATGTGTTTTAATCGCATTGATCGGCATTTTTTCTAATTGTTTTAATTCGAATAAAACAGATTCCTCGAACTTCACAACATTTGTTGTCGGGATAGGTAGTCTAGACATTGCGTCTGCATTTCCATTTTGCTCGAAACGTTTGTACCTTAATGTATAGTTAAAACCTTGTAGATAAATTGCATAATGTTGCATCCGCGTGGCAGACATATGCGGCAAACTCTTTTCAGGAGGAAATATTTGGACCAGGCGTTTGTGGTCTGTATAAAGAATGAAATGACCAAACAAAAATTGATAAAATTTTTTAAAGCTGTAAATAATTGCGTAAGTCCCCTTGTCTATTTGAGACAACTTACGTTGTCATTCTATAAGTGTCTGTGAAGCAAACTGGATTGGTCTCTCACTGCCATCTGGGTAAACATGGGACAAGACTGCTCCAACCCCTACTGGCCAGGCATCTGTTGATAAGTACTAGGGCTTATCCCTTTCATAATGAAGCAGAAACCTATCTAAAACTATTTCTTTTCTAATAGCGCAAAATGCGTTCTCGCATTCCGGAGTCCATTTGAAGTGATTATTTTTCCTCAGGAGTAAATGTAATAGATCTAGTACATCAGAAAGATTTTGGAAATATCTAGCATAATAATTCACTAACCGAGCAAGGACCGGATCTCAGAAACATTTGTAAGGCGTAGAACTTTTAAAATTGCATCTTACCTGCTGTTTTATGGATCCCGTACCTATCGATCCTAAAACCACAGTATTCAATCAACTCCTTAAAATATTCTGACTTTTGTCTGTGACACATATGTCATCAATATAAACTCCTACACCTCGATGCCCGCTAAAATCTCTTCAAAATTTTTTTGCCATTTTCGAAGTGCACAGC